>JAQQSU010006704.1:0-13438 GCA_028627135.1 Pseudochirops cupreus | reverse complement strand
TTGTAGAGTAGTGGAAAAAGGGGAGAGAGATTGCTAGGAATGACACAATTCCCCCCTCCCCATACTATCCATAAATACTCATTCTACTTATTGTAATGTAAAAGTGAGATACTAGTCCAGTCACTAATAAGCAAACATTTGACTGAAGGAAATGAATGGTATCAATCTTTTCGTTATCCATAAACATGAAACAAAGTTAGCTGAAGAAGTTGTAGCTAAATGGAAATTTTACAGTTAATATTTACAGTTACTCTGAGGAGTGGCAAATGAAAGAATGAGCAGAGTTACTTTCTTTTGCATTCAACAAGAAATATAATTTCATGGAAATCTGGCCATCCTGTAGTGCAGGGCCAACCAATACATATTTGCAAAAAGGTCACCATCATAATACTGAAAATATACTTGCCAATATCTAATGCAGAGAATAAGGGAGAATAAGGAAGGTAGAGAAGTTGAATGAAGAGCTCAACTCCTTCCTAAATTAAATCAATCCATTAATATACTTAATATAGAGATGGACATGGAGGGAAAGGCAAAAAAGGGAAAACATGGTTCAGGAATAGGAAGTTTAGAAGCCAACATCTTGTCAATAATAGAGAGGCTTTATGCCTATATATCATTCATTAATTCTTTTTCTGTTTTAGAAGAAGGGTGTAAAGAAACATTGGGCATGGCAGGCCACAAATAACATCACAAGGAGTGATATTGATTATATTCGGACAGAAAAGTGTTATGTTTCTGAATTAGGTATCTTTATTCAGTCAGATCACTAACTTTTTTAAAGCTAGGATAAAAATCAATATCAAATTGAAGAAAGAATAAAAATGAAAAGATGATTCGTCATATGATTGAAATAACTACAAGCTGACCTGCTAAACAATCTTGACATTAACAGATGCAAAATGGATAAAACAATTGACCTGGTAAAAGTCTATGACCATTTCCAAAGGAACTTTGATATAAATTAATTAACACAACAAGGAGACCCAAAAAACCTATAGACTGCCTTAGCTAATCAACACTTGATCTTGCTAAGTGGACAAATATGGGAAGTTCAGGATGCAAGCTAGTTTTCAGAATCTTAAATTGGAGGATAGGGGAACATTATTAACAATATTGCCTTATTTATAAACAGTGAGAAACAGAAAAGGAAAAAAATATGGAATTTGTTGATGTCCCCAATTAAGCCAGGAAACACTAAAGAAGAAAACTGAAACGAAAAGAAAAAAACACCAACAGATGAAAAATGGGAAATATCTGTCAGTTTTTCTATAACAGTCATTTTCTCTATTCGTTATAGTGGAACTCATATCACAGTCCCTGGTGTATGGCATAAACACATCGCGATAGTCCAAACTCATATAAACTAGATTAAATATACTCTGAGCAGGTCCATTCTGGAGGCAAAACAATTTTGAGATGTTTGATGAATTAACTCTTGACGTATCTGAAAGAGGGGTGGATATACAATGCCTGTGAAGGGTGGTAATCACATCAGATTGGAAGAAGAAAATGTCAGTAAAAATTTGCCCATATGCTTATTTTCTTAAATCACATAATTGACTGAAAGGCGAGGAGAATATAAGATCCCATTGTGCTTAGTGGACAACGATAAAGCAATTGGTTGGTAGGACAAAATGACACTCTGAACAGGTTCTTCTCCAACATTGTGTCTTCTATGTATAAATTAAAATCATTCAAGATTCCTTGAAAGATGTAACAGTAGAGGTAATTTTGACATAATTTTGAACCTTTGACTATCAATATCTAGGAAGATACAAAACAGGGAAACATATGCTCATTCTGTCTCTTGATTACTTCCCTGCTTTCTATAAGTATATTCATGTCTCCCTAATTTTTCAGAACAAACACAAACCCTTCTGTTGATTCTACCATCATTACCCTTTTCCTTCCTTTCTTCCTCTCCACTTCCAAGTTCCTATTACTGTTCAGGACATCATCATCCTCCAAGCTAACCAGGCACATATCTTGGTTTCATTCCTGACTCTTCACACTTGACCTACATATCCAATCTCTTGTCAAATCTTGTCATTTTCAACTTCACAACATCCTATGTAGATCTCCTTTGCTCCATTCACACAGCTAACATCCATGTTCAGGTTCTAATCACCTCCATTTGGTTTATTTGAAATAGACTTTTAATTGATCTCCCTGCCTCAACTCTCCCCATTGTACTCCATCCTCTACTCTTCTTCCAAAAGGATTTTTCTAATGCATTGGACTATATCACCCCTCTATTTAATGTACTTTAGTCACTCACTTTTATCTCCAAATTTCTAAATTTAAATACATAGTTTGGCATTTAAACCTCTTTATCACATGGTACCTTTCTACCTTTCCCATCTTATATTTTATTCCCTTCCATGTGCTCTGTGAGCTAGCTACTTTGGTCTACTGGCTTTTCTTTGCACATGACATTCCATTTTCTGTCTCCATAACGTTCCATGAATGTTCTCCCTCCTACCTCTTCTTATTAGATTTTTAGCTTTCTCCAAGATTCAACTCAGATCTTTACTTTTGCAAGAGGCCTTTCCCAGGGAAATCACATAAGGAGGGCTTAATAGTTTTTTTTTTATTCATTTTACTGCTTGATTGGAGATGTTTAGTACTCAAACATGGCTGACTCTGACACTCATTCAGGTCTAGACCTATTACATTTTGCCCCAGCCCTTTCTCCTCCAAGGTTTTCCATGGTATCCTGTGGTGTTCATGGAGTTTTTTTCTGTTATTATTGCCTTGAGTCTCACTAGTTGTGTTCTTCCTCCCTCCTCGATTCTGGGCTCCAGTGACCACCATTCAAGTTTCATTAAGCCCCTAAGAATCAGATCAGAGTTTACAGAGAGTAATTACTTCAAAATCATAGCAATCATAAACATACAAATATCCCCTCTCCCAATTTGGGGGCATAATCCTCCCCCACACCACCTTAGTCTCTGGGGAGAGAAGGATTAGACTGATAGCTTAGCTCAAGGCCCATATAACTTTAGATCATCAACTTCAAGGCCACTGCTGGTTTCTGTTAGTCTCAGGCCAGACATGTGATCCTCAGGTGTTGTTGCTGGATTGACTGCAACATTCATCCTGGGTTCCTTGACTTCTGAGCCACGAATGGCTCCTGATATACTCCCTACACCTATGATGGAAAAGAACAAATGAAAAGGCCAAATCTAAAGCCTATTTGGAGGTCAAATGGCTTAAAGGGCACTCCCTTAGACACTACCTCTGTGAGGTAGACATAGACCATTCAGACTCTACAAGCAGTGGAAAAAAATCTGCTCTCAGTCACATAATAGACCAACACAGTGCCAGTTTTCACTGTCTTGGGAATGGCTCATTCAGTGTCTTCTGTGTGGGTGATTCACCCCAGGTACATTACCATCATGTTAGATGTCTGGTAAATGTTCAAACAGAGGATGAATTCCCAATGGATAGTGAGGTCCTCTAGATGTTCCTGTTTGCAGATGGCATTGTCCCCATTGCATACAATCCATTAACACTCTGGTAATTCCTAAATAGGTTTCAAATGACTGAAAAGATTTTGGCTTAAAAATTCATATAAGAAAAGATAAATGAATAAGGAATGACTATGATTCAATCAATCTATCAATCAGTAAGTATGTATCAAGTGCCTGGTATGTTCTAGCATTCCCAGCTAGGTGCCAGAAAAGACAAAGAATGAGACATATCAACTATAATACAGAGTTAGATGGAATTCTGTGCTGGGCCTGATTTAAGTCAGTCCACTGGCACTAACAAAACAAGCTGCTGGTTCTTCCAGATTCAACTACTCTCCCATGTAGCAGGACAGGAAAGCTGCCATTACTGGATTCTGAACTTTTCTTCTCCATGCTCGGACAAAATGTTTTTGTAGCCCTAAGCATTATTCTGTTGCCATTGCTGAGGTATGACTGAATTTTGCTAAGACTGGCATTGTATTTGACTGAGTATGATCTGTAGATAGCAAATAGGTAATCCATTGTTGGGACCATATTTGAATCTTTTCCTATTTGGGAGGACCTTTCAGAGCTTACTTTGAGAACATGAATTGACTTAGGCCTCCTATTAAGAGAATAGACTAGAATTTTAATGGAGACCTAAGTTAAATAAATGATGGCTTACAAATACAAAATAATATTCCCATATGACAAATTGTAATACGTTCACTCCCTAGCTTCCAAAGGAAGACCCATATGTTCTACTTCTACAGATTTTCTGAGATAGTACTTGTTTTATTTTATTTTTAAGCAGGGTACAGCTTTTACATAAATTATACTAAGGCAATATGCCAGTTATCTTTTTGTACTTGAAAATATTTCCAATTTAAACTTCTCCCTTCTCAACACACATTTTGTTCTATTGGTTTGTTTTATGACTTTCTAGACAGTTTAGCCCACAGTGCCGTTAGGTTTTTTCCAGAGATCAGGATGAACAGATTGTTCTTGATCTTTATCTTTAAAGTGTTATATATTGTACCAGATCATGAAGGGGATTATTGCAGGTGTTTGGGAACCAATAGAAGGAACCCTGTCTTCCCTTATGAACCCTGAGAAAGAAGAAGCCCTGATCTAAATAGTTTAACTTATGTTAGTTCAGTAATTAAAAAAAAATAAAAGCTTCCCTTTCTTTGGTGAGGGTACAGAGATACAGTGAACCCACCAGTTTCATTAAGTCATACCTGTCAAGCACATATACACTTAGTAGAGAAAAAATGTCTAATTTCAAAGATGGATTTTTTTCCCCCTTGAACCTAGAAATAGATATTTCTGAAATCTGAGTTTTCTTTAATTTGGCAGGTGAAGTGGTTGGAATAAATTGGATTCAACAAGCAGTAAAGAAAAAATGTTTTGTTTCTTCTTTGTCATTATTCATTCCATTGGTTATAATCCTTCTTTACAACTTGACTTATGTTTAATGTGAAGATATATGTAGAACCTACATATTGCATGTCTCCATGGGTGGGGAGAGAAAATTTGGAACTCAAAAACTTGTAGAACTAAAGGTTATGAACTAATAGTAAACAAATTAAAAAAAAAGAAAGATGTTTTATGGTCACCTTTTTGGATTGCTTTTAAGAAATTTTGCATTGCTCTCATTTCTAATTGTAACATTGATTGACCTGGCCTGTACTTCCTGAAGGCTGGGAATGTTATATTTCTCCCTCATCTGGGGGTTCTCCAGTATCATTCATATGATTGGTGTTCTCTAGGTTCTTTGCTAATGGCTCTAGTTCACATTATAGTGTTCTCCTGATTGTAGGGGTGGGTCACCAGCATCCCAATTTCATTTAACCATTAACTGTTATATTTTACAAAAAATATTTACTTCAAGTGTATACTTACAAATATACAACTTACTTCAAAAACATGTGGGAGATTAGATTCATAAATTAGCTTAATTCAGATATGACACAATACCATGTTCAAATCTGAAGCCCTACTTGTCCTGGAGTATTGGACACTCTGGTTTGTCAGGGCTTCTTTGGCAGGTTGGGTGCAACATCCCACCTGAAATCCAGGCTCTGAGATTCGACTTGACTTCTTGAGTCCAGTGGCTGTTGCCACTTGTACCTGAAATTGATGAAACAGAACAGATCAGAATAGAAATAGAAACCCCAGGCCCTTTCTTGGAGCCATGGGGCAACAGAAAGAGCTGTGGAAGAAAGTCCCTTTTCATCTTTACTTGTTCATTTCATGGCACCTGTAATGTGAGTGAACTATGATCTTTACCTTTTGGACACAGCAGGAGAGAGAGCAAGAATGTCCCAATCTGGCAGTTATAAAGGTGCAACCTGTTCCACCTAAGCATCTAAACAGTTGCCAGCCCCTGCATGGAAAGGGGATACAGAGAATGATTACAACGATAACAACGGCTGACATTTATATAATGCTTACTCAGTGCCAGATACTATGCCAAGCTCTTTATAACCATTATCTCATTTGGTCCTCACAACACCCTGGGAGCAGGTATTATTAATAGCCTCATTTTACAGATGAGGAAACTGACATAAATATAGGTTAGGTGACTTGCCTAGGGTCACACAGCTGGTAAGTGCCTGAGACTGGATTTACGCATTGGTCTTCTTGACTCAATGCCCAGTGCTCTATCTTCTGCATCTTCTGGTTGTCCCTAGGTACCTTTTGGGCCTCTATGTTAGGTGATCTGGGCATGTTTCAAACAAACCCCACCCCCCCCCCCCACAATTTAAGCTGCTCCCTGCATCCATTATTGCCACCACTGGACCTTCACTTGCAACAAAGAGATCTAATTATGACAAACTATAAAATACTGACTATATCTTGGCTCTATTACTTTCTGGGTGACTTTTGACAAGTTATGGGCCCTCCCTTAAAACCTCAGTTTTCTCATCTATAAAATAAATGGGTGGTACTAGACGTCTTCAAGATCCCTTTAGCTCTAAATCTGTGATGCTAAGGTTATTGCATTGTTCAGCTTCCCAATTTCATTAATACCCTCTCAGGTTCAAAATGCCATCCTTCCCTAATATTCAGAGCAAAAATTTAAAAAAAGATGTATTTGCATATACATCTATATATATACATATACGTATATATATATATATATACACGTATGTATACACGCACACGCACGCGCACACACACACACACACACACACACACACACACACACACACCCCTTATCAATTTCTGTCAATATTTGTTGTAGGTAACCTTCAGTCATCTCTTTTGTTTCTGAGATTGACTTCTAGGCCCATTTATCTCATTGTAGTCCAAGATGAAGAATGTGTAACTGTCGTTCAGCCAATTCAATTCAGATTGGGTTAATTCAACAAATATTTTTAAATGCCCTAAAAATATTAAAAGTTCATATTAGGCTGGATGAGATACAAAATTTAACACTTGAATATAGCACCTGGGGTATATGGATATTACAGTTAAATAAAGACATATGACATCTATATGAATAACTATTACGGATGAGAGATGTATTACTGTTTTAAGGGTCATCGGTACTTTCCTTAACAATAAAGTCTGGAGTGGGAATTAGGGAAGAACTCGTTAAGGAATTGACATTTGAGTTGAATTTAAGGAATAGGTAGGAATTCAGAAGTGAAGAAACACATTCCAGGCACAGGAAAAAGTGTGAGCAAAAAGCATGGAGTGGGAAAGTATGGACTGGGTTTAGTGGGAAGTGAGTAGTTGAGGCTAATAAATGAACAGGAGTAGTGTAAGGAAAGGCTGAAAATTAGGTAGCCTCTTTAATTGAGGAAGGCATTAAACGTCATGTACAGCTATGAGTTTATCTACTCTTGTTCTTTTGAAGCGAATAACCAGAGAACCTTTGGGCTAACAAGAAAGTCTGATAGTTGAGGTTAAAAGATAAAATGAAAATAGCATCTACCTTTTATTTGAAGTGGCAGCTCATTATTCTGCAAAGTGGGAAGGAACCATCCCTCTTACAGGGACATGGGCAACCAGATTAAAAAGCCATGCTCTTCTACAGAATATTTCCATGTGTTTTGTTTCAAGAATAGATATGCTTTACTGTCTGAGTTACCCCCTTTTTACTTTGTGTATATGTTTCTTTCTCATAATACTTAAATAGTTCTTTTTAAATGTTGAAGACATTGATTTATAGCATAAATGCTGCATAATATGGTACAGTGTAGAACACTAGGGTCAGGAAGACATGAGTTCAAATTCTGCATCAGGCACTTACTAGCTGTGTGACCCTGGGCAAGTCACTTAACATCTTTCTGCCTTAGTATCCTCAACTGTAAAATGGGGATAACAACAGCACCTACTTCCTAGGGGCATTGTGAGGATCCAATGAGATAATATTTGTAAAGTGCTACTATATAAATGCTTATTTTTTCCTAAGTACATCCCCCCCCCCCCCCCCATTTGAGCTCTTTGTTTGTACATAGTAGATGAAAGAAACCTCACAGGACATTTAGCTATCTTCCATCTTATTCAGGAGAACTTTCTCAAAAGACCAGAAATAATGAATTTTCTCTTATAATTAAAGGAAAGAAGTTCAGATCTAGACCCAAATTACCTTCTATACTTTATACCAATAGTGGCTATGGGCTTCTATGAAACTTTAATATTTTACTTTCTAATATTACCTGACTTCTTGAAGATGTAACAACAAGACTAGTAATAGCTCACTTTTCTATACCACTTTAGGATTTTTCAAAGCATTTTCACGTATATTTTCTCACTTGATCCTTACCCTCAGGTGGTCCCTCCTGAAGTGCATTTGAAAGTAGAAATTGATTCATATTCCTGCATTACCTTTTATGTTCTTAATCTGAAACTTAAAAATTCTCTTTTGGGTTTTCTCTGTTAATACACGGTGACTTTTTAAGCTTCCAACTTCAGAATTTCACATACAAAATGACTAGTACCTAGGATTGTTGAAATGTTCCTGCGCTCAGCCATTATAAGAAAAGTAAAATCTTTTTTTTTTTTTGCAATTTCTCATCCACCAAGAATGGTATTGAGCAAATTAAAGCTCACTTTTCTCAAAAAAGAAACAAAAATTTTTATATTGTCTCTGTTTCTTAGTGATAGACTCGAATATTTGTGAATATAATTAACACCATTTGATATTTTTATTCAATAGTAGGGATGTTTTTACAGTAAGAGTCTTTGCAGACATTGACCTCCCTTTATATTACAGAAGTGTGTACTGGCAAATTAACAGCAGATTTTAACAAGTACATTCTGCTTAGCATTCTCTTTCTGGTTCTTATTCTTCCCTTTGTTGCAATTTTGTGATCTCCAACAACCACTGGGTCTCATTGAATGATTTAGATTATTTTGCCAATGTTTTGGCTATAATAACATTTTAAAACACTTTTTCAAAGCAGGTTTCCCTTTAATTTATAAGACCCTTGTGTATTTTAAGGGAAATTTAATCCATATGTTACTGATTCATTTACACTTAGATCATTAAATTGTTATTTGGTAAAAGCTTTTTATTTCCAAGTGGTCTTATGAGAATTTTTATTACACAGAACAGGAAGTAAGGCATTGCCAAGAATAAATGAACTTGAACAACACAGGTTTTCTGCTTGCTTTGGATTTTCAAACTTTCAAAATTTTAGTGAGCTCTAAACAGAGGAGGAAAAAAAATCACCTCTTTAGCTGAAAGAGGTAGTAACTTTGCGGCATTGTTCTGCTCTTTTCTCTTATTTTTCCAAAACTTTGCATTGCATTACTTACTGGTATCCACATATACTAGATTACACCTTCTATAGCGTATAGTTGACATCTTTTATATTTTCACTAATAAACATCTTAAATCAACATGGTGACAGTAATAGAGAAGAAAAAAATTACATGAGAATTTTGGTGCATATTTGAAGCAAGTTGTGCATAGTAGATTTGCAGTTTCCTGTGCAATCATCTTTTTTTCTTATACCATGTTATGGAAATGATTGTTTTATTCCATAAATTAAAAAGAATAAAAGAAAAATACGTAAAACTTACTTGAAATAAGTAAGATTAAAATGAGTAGAACCAAAAGAACCTTGTATACAGTTACAGCAATATTGTTTTAGGAATGACTTTGAATGAATACATCATTTTGACTACTGTGAATATCCAAATTAACTATAAAGGACATATGAAGAAAGATGCTATCTGCATCCAGAGAAAGAACAGATACATAGAAATATGTATAGAATAATTTTACATCTGTCTCTCTCTCTTTCTCTCTCTCTGTATCTGTGTGTGAGTGTGTGTGTGTGTGTGTGTGTATGTATGTGTAATGGTAGCCATCACTGCGGTTGGGGGGAGGGAAAAAGGGGGGGAAAGGAAATTTACGTGAAAACTTGGTTGTATATTTAAAAGGAATAATAATAGTGGATTTACAGTTTCATATGAAATAATCTTTTTTTGATACACTGTTATAGAAATGCTCATTTTATTCCATAATTTAAAAAAATTTAAAAATATAAAAGCAATTTGATTTACCATAATAATATGTCTATCATTGCCATAACTATTAATAGCAAATTATTGCTGTATATAATATATCTGATTTTTTCTCCTGTTGTAGAGCTGAATTGAGTAAACACATACTTGTATCTGCAATTATGGCATAGTTAAACATATTTCCCATCTTCTAAGTGAATCAAGGGACTGTGCCTGGACACCCAGGGAAGAGGTGACTAGTTGCATTAGAATGATGAAGCTTCCACTGACCTAAAGATTTCTGTGCTCTCCAGAATATAATATGACACATTTTTATGAATGGCGTATTAATGTTCCTTGAAAGTTCTGCAGGATTTATGAAAGAATTGCCTATTATGCTCCCTGATCTCAGAAAACTTAGAATCTAATTTGGAAGATTTTTATTTTTTTGTTATGGAATATCTGATGCAATGGATCACTCAGAGCCTGAAGCTTCAGATAAACATTCCCTTTAATAAAGACAACCAACAACCCTCAGATAAAAGGCCATGATATGCCAGGTGACAAAAAACAGTCCAGTAAAGTAAAAGCAGTTGACAGGAAATTTCCCTAGAGTCTCGGCTCCTCTGCCCAAGTCCTAAAACTCTTTTTTATTTTCTCCCTGCACAAAGGGACTTTGACTGGCCCCCAAATCAATTTACTTTGGGGCTAAATTAATTCAAAGTGTGTGAGACCACTCCCAGTGTCTTGGCTCATGTTAGTGGTTGATGTTTCAGTAGGGTATGAGTTACCTCAAGCATCCTTAATTCTCCTGAAGTTCTAACCTATAATAGAACACAAAGTTAACACAGAAAATTAAAGAAAGGTTTATAGATTGAAGGAATGTTAGTGATCATCTAATCTAATCTCTTTATGGGGGTAAAACCTGTCAGCTTCCTCTACAAGTATGGCAGCCGTAGCTACTGAGAACCTAGAAAAGGAAGTTCTCACTAACAAAGTCATCATGGTTCAACATCAGACACAGATATGGTTTTTGTTAATGGAAGGGGTAATAAATTGATGCTTCACTATTTGCATTATCGATATTAAGGATTGCTGCTCCATGCCATCTCACTTATAGCTAAAATTCCCTATGTTGTATCTTCCCATTAGAGTGTGAACTTACTAGCAGGGAATGTCTTAATTCTTACACACACACACACGCACACACACGTGTGTGTATATGTATGTATGTTTACATATATGTGTATGTATATATGCATATTTCCTTGATGTTTTCCACATAATGTTTTCATAAAGTTTAATTCATTTCCCACATTTTAAGGTAAGAATACTGAGTTGCAGAGAGAAGGTATTTTCTCTGAATTGCTAGGGAAATTGAAAGCCAATGATTTTGATTTGTTTAAAAAAAATAGGTTAACTTGTCTGAGGCATATAAATCCCTTACAGAAAAAAAAAGAATTAAAAGATCTAGTCAAGTGTTAAAATGCATTGTAGAGACATTAAATGCTAAGGGACATTAGGAAAGGGAAAGTCTATTGTGGATTAGACTTACAAAAAGAAGCTTAAGCGAATAATTGGGACTTGAAATAAGCCTAGAACGTTGTATAGGATTTGGCTGAAAGCATCACAGAATCATAGAATTACAGAATTCAAATGGACCTCAGAACATATGTAAAGCAATCCATACCTGAACAAGAATCCTCTCTGAAATGGATCTTACCTTTGGTTATTCAGACTTTATTTGAAAACTTTTAGGGAAGAGAAACCATCTACCTCTGCAGAAACTTATTTAATTTTGCATTAGCTCTAAAAATTAGGAAGTTCCCCCCCTACTCCCAGCCCTTACCTGAAGCCTAAATTTTACTCTTTGCAGCTTTCTTCTGCTGTGCTTACTGTAGTTTTGCTTCCTGGGGCCAAGGAGAACAATTCCATATGACAGTTTTCAAATGATGTCCCTTAAAATGCTTGAAAACAAAAATTCAATCCCTCAGTCCTTTCTATCCTAGGTAGGTAAAAAAAAAATCTGTATTTTTAAAATATTTAATCAATTACTGAGAAACTTAGTATATGACACCTAGTCATCTAAAAGAATTAATGAAGCTTAAAAAGCCTATTTCAGCCAAGGTGTCTGGGTTGAGTGTTTAAGATCCATCTAAAATTTTAAAGCATGAAAAAGATACTTAGTACATAGGGTGATATAAATATATTGATGCATTTATCAGTGTGATCCTTGCCTTGGACTTAAGAGAGTTTACACAACTGTGTTAGAGAATATTGGTAGAACAATAGTGACAAATTCCTAAATCAAATAGAAAAAAAAAATGTAGTACAGTGTGTCCTGGGGGAAAAAACTATGCCTCTAAATTACTTTTCTTTGAAAAATTCACTGGCATGCATTGCATGTATTATTGATATGTTCTCAATGCTGAGGTGGCTCAGATACCAAAGCCCCTTAACAAATGAGGTAGAAAATATTTGTGATCAAGTGATGAAAGATTCCCAGGGTAAGAAAACATCTAATAGAATGTGATGACCACTGAGAGACCTGTAACAGAAACAGAAGCTCATGTTTGGCCCGAGTGTGTCATATCAGCATTTTTAGATAGGTTTTTTTTTGTGTGTGTGTTTCTTATCTTTAAATAACAGTTGATTTTAAACAAAGTTGTTTTTTTTTTTTAATTAACATGGCTTATATTCTCCCTTTGTTTTGCTCAAGGAACTTTCCTCTCCCTGACATAAATGAGATTATTACATTACCCTATTAGTTAGAGATCTATGTCTTGTTTCCTTGACTATTGTTTCCATGGAGCCAGACAGGTCAGAGATCAGAGACAGGGGAACTTACAGCTGGCAGGGATGTTAAAGTACAGTCCTTGAGTTTTATAAAAGAGGAATCTGAGGCTACAGCATTCAAGTGACCTCCCCAAGTCACACTGCCAGTTAGTGATAAAGCAAGAATAAGAGCTTTGGTCTCTTGATTTCCAGTCTAATTTTCAAGAACCATCACAGGTTTTTGAGAACAGTACTGACTTTTTTTTCCCTCAATGACTTGTTTATTTACTTTTAGTTTATAAGATTCAGTTCCACAATCCCTTGAGTTTCATATTTTCTCCCCTCCCTTCCTCTCCCTCCCCCCCCCCATGGTGGTGTGCAATCATGTATAGGATCGGCAAATACTTTCACATTGTACAGCAATCTGGTTGTATAGAAGGATTGTAACCAATGAGTGAACAATGGGGAAAAAGAAAGAAAACCAAACATGGAAAAGAACGATAGCATGTAGATTGCTTCAGTCTCCATTTAAACTCTGTTCTTTCTAGATCTTTCTCTGAATGTAGATATTTCCTTCCATCTTGAGACTTGTAGAGTTGTCTTATAGCTGTGTGTTGCTGAGAACAGTCCAGTTTATCAAGGTTGGTCATCACACATACGATGTGTCTGTGATTGTGTACAAATTTTTCCTGGTTCTGCTCTTCTCACTCAGCATCAATTTGTATAAGCCTCTCCAGGTA
>JAQQSU010006703.1:0-13439 GCA_028627135.1 Pseudochirops cupreus | reverse complement strand
TTCTTCAGTCAGATTGCTGACTCTCTTTTCATGATTTGCTTGCAACATTCTTATTTCTCTTCCCAATTTTTCTTCCACTTCTCTTATTTGGTTTTCAAAATCTTTCTTCAGCTCATCTCTAGCTTTAAAGCAATCTTCATGTTTATTGGAAGCCCCTGGTGGGGGAGCTCTGGCTGTGCTGTCCTCCTGCAGCTCTCTGCCTTGGTCCTTGTTTTCTTCAAAGAAGGAATCTAGGGTTTGATTGCTGTTCTTACCCTGCTTCTTATGCTTCTTCTTACTCATGGTTGGTCAGTCCGTGATTTTTTTTTTTAATCTCTGTGGGGCTCTGCTTCCAGAAGGGAAAGCTCTGTCCCAAATCACTGGGGTCCTCCCGGCTGCCGTAGCCCTCAGGAAGGTGCTGGGCCCCTTTCCTACTTATTTCTGGTTTGTTGGATAAAGAAGCTCCAGAAGACCAAATCCCAAGACCACAATGCTCAATGTGAGAGCACTCAGCCTCTGAATGATCACTTGGTCCTCTTGCAGTCTGCAGGCCGAGGGCGCAGAAGCTGCAATGTGGAGCTGGGTGCAAAACCTCTGCTTTTTGCTTTCCAGCCCTGGATGCATTTCAGCTGGACAGCTTTTCTTCCCCGATTTCACAAGGTCCACTGACCTAGCTCTGAACGCTGCTGCAGCTGCAGCTAATCTGCTCACCATCTCGGCTCCTCCCTTCCAGCCACCCCTGGGGCTCAGCCAGGGCTTCAGTCCAGGCTGGTTTTGATTCACAGTGCTGATATGGTTCCTTGTAGCTGAGCTGACTTTAGTGGAAAGTATATTTGTGTGTGTTTTGGAGTTCTAGGATTAGTTTAGAGTCATATTTTATGGGTATTTTGGGGTGGCTATCTGAGAGCTGCGATATGTTGCTGCTGCTATGCCGCCATTGTGGCTCTGCTTCCCCAATTACTTGGTTTTTTAGCTCTGTGGAACTCTGCTTCCAGAGGGGAAAGCTCTGTCCCAAATAGCTTGGGTTTTTGCAGCTGCTGGAGCTATTAGGAGGTTGTCGGATTTTTTCTGCAGCCCCCACCAGCTTTGGCTCACTGAAAATGCACCCCAGGACCACCACACAAGACCATAATCTGGATCCAGGCTTCACAACTCAAGAGCATTTAGCCTCTGAATGATCTCTTGGCGGCCCTGCAGTCTGCAGGCTGGGAGCTCTGAATCAGCCACATGGAGGTGGCTGCAGGGCCACCACTTCTGCTGCTTCCTTGCTCTGGAGGCAGTTTGGCCAGACCACTTTTCTACCCAAAATTCAGCTGAGTTCCACTGACCTTTCACTTTGTCCTTGTTTCTAAAGGCTTTAAAATTCTGGAAACTGCCACAGCTGCTGCTGATCTACTCTCCTGAAGGCTCCAGTTGTGGCTCGTCCTGGCAGCCCCAGAGCCAAGTTGCGGTTTCAGGCTGGGCTGGTTTAGGCTCCCAGCACACTGCAATGAGCCCTTCCGGCTGAGCTGCCTTCAGCAGGAGGTGTATTTTTGTGAGTTTTGAAGCCCTCAAATTTGTTTAGAGTCGTATTTTATGGGTATTTGAGATGGCTATATGGGAATTGCAGAACCTTGTTGCTTCTATGCCACTATCTTGGCTATACTCCCAATTCATATTTTTCTTGGAGGCTTTTGATGCAGGAATTTTTACTTTATTGTCTTCTGGTTCTATGTTTCAATCTTCTTTGTATCCAAAGAAGGATTCTATAGTCTGATTTATTTTCCTCTGTTTACTCATTTTCCCAGTCAATTACTTGACACTTGAACTCTTTGCCATGGTAGAACTCAGCTTCCACAATGGAGAGTACTGTGTCTCAATTTTCTGAGGTTTGTGCAACCATTTTCAGAGTTACTTATAGGCACCTGCCTCAGAATCATGTGGAGGACTCCCTCTCTATAGCTATCACAAGTTCTGTCATGCCAGTGCTCCTCCTTACCTGCAGGACAGCCACCCAAGACTATGACTCAGATTTATGAAGGGCAAAGGAAGAGAATCCTGCCTCAAGTCCAAAAAAGAGATTTCTCCAACTGCCCAATGATCAGTTTCTTAGTCCCCCCACTATCTGTGGGCCTAAAGTATGGGCAGCAGTCACTGCTGCTGCTGCTGCTGCTGTTGTTCCTGCCCCTGTCACAGTTGCCACCTCCCCACTGCTATGAGGTAGAGGTCAGACCATGTTCTTGTCTCACCCACATCCAACAGAGTTTGCCCACTGACCTTTTACTTTGTCTTTGGCGTTTTGGTTTTGTGAAGTCTAGAAACCACCACAGCTAGTAGTGATTCCATTCGTGGAGGTCTGCTCCTGCTTGAATTGTGCTTACATGACCTACTGTGGGACTGTGCTCTGCTCCCAGCCCATTGGAATAGAACCTTCCTGTCAGCCTGGCAGCCTACCTTCAGTGGGAGATTTGTTTTACTCTGTCATTTTGTGTGTTCTGTACCTCTAAAATTTGTTTAGAGTAATTTTTTACAGGTATTGGAGGTAATTGGGGGATGAGGTCAAGCACATTCCTGCTTTTACTCTACCATCTTAGCTCTGTCCCCTACAGGCCCTACTCTTAAGGAACTCATGATATAATGGGAAGACAAAACAGATAGAAAACTGTGGACCAACAGGATAAATATATAGGATAAATTGGATGTAATAAAAGGAAGACAGGTACTAGAATTAAGGAACAGTATGTCTAAAAATTCAATGAGATTTTAGGTGGAATTTGAAAGAAACCAAAGGAGTCAATAGGCAGAGATAAGGAGGCAGAGAATTCCAGCATGGACTGGGGAGGGGTGGGGGAAGACAGTCAGTGAAAATGTCTGGATTTTGGAGATGGAGTTTCTTGTGTGAGGAACATAAAGGGGGCCATTGTTACTGTACCAAGTATCTTGTTTTCAGATGGAGGTAGGATAGGGAAGGCAGTGTAGAGGTGTAGCAGCTGGAGGAGAGAGTCTATTTGTCTTCAAGTTTTGTATACTTACCCTGTGAAAGACAAATGAGAACTGTTTTGATTGGATCCAGAGGGAAAAACTAGAAAGAATGATTTGTTACAGAGAGGAAGATCTAGACTTGATTACCACAAAGAGAAAAAAAGGATTTAACAATTAGAACTATCTCAACATGAAATGGGTTAACTCAGAAGCTAGTGGATGTCTCTCTCACTAGAGAATTGCAAAAAATACTGAATCTGTCCTTGTTAGTTATATTGTAGTATAGAATCTGATTTTGATATATGCTAAATAAGCTGGTTCATGAGATCCTTCACAATGTAAAGGGATATGATTCAAGGCCAGGGGAAAACATGTATCTAGGGGCCCCAGGATCAGTATAATGTATTGTCCATTGCATATAGCAGACTGTTTTGTTTCACTATTCTTTCATCTCCATGTTGGTCCTTCACCTCAGTGATTCTAATTGACTTCATTTAATCTCCCAAGATCTTTAATTTGGAATGATAATGATTTCCACACAGTACTTGCCACATTGGAAACTTATTCTCAATTACTTTCCAGACTTTCTTTCACATTTAAGGACACTAATCATTCCTGCTTCCATTATTCATGAACCCATCCAAACTGTCTACTTCACTGAAAATGTAACTCCATTGATTTTTTGGATTCTTTAACATGTTTTGGTTAAAACCACCTTGAATCACCCTCTGTGCTTCAAATCCCTGTATTTCTTTAATCATATTGCCTACATTTACTCAAGGGTCAGCCATGGACATAACAAATAGCTTTTGTAGGATAGTTCTCTTGTTTTATCCCACAAATCTTAGGCAGGGTGAAATAAGTTGAGAGCACCATGAAAGAATATGTGTGATATTACTATAAAAACAGCTTCCTTCCTTGTTCCCTGTTCAAATTTTTATATAAGGACTTTGATTCTGTCACATTTAAACTATATGCCTGTGAAAAGAATAGAATTTTATATCTTTAAGGGGACTTACATAATTTCCAAACATAGGACTTAGGATAGAAGATAAAGGTCAACTTATTAGTTGAACAAACTTATTTATTAGTAAAACATTAATTAAAAATGCATTGTACACCAGTAAGTATACTGGATACCGGATAACATAAGTTATAAGTAAGACATTGGACTTGCCTGCAGGGTGTTAATGTATAACAAGGGGCAGAAGAGATGAAGATAAATGCGTATAATAGAAATTACCACAGAATTGCATTAAAGACACACCAAACAAGTATTGTAAAAAGTTAAAGAGGGAAGATATCTTTTGAAAGGGAATAATGTGGGTGGTTTCATGCAAGAAGAGGCATTCTAGTTGTGCTTTAAAGCATAGGTAAGACCTCAAAAGATTAGGAGGTGATGGCAGGGAATTACAGACGTAGTGAACAATGTAAGAAAAGGCATAAAAACAAATAATATACTGGGAGTTCAAAGCTCACATAAGTATATGTGCATGGAATATAGGATTTGTAGATGACAACAATATAAAATAAGGGTAGTTCTAATTTTTTTTGCAGGCTTTAAAGCTTATGTATTCTAAGAATATCAGTCTACCAAATAGTTTTTTCTGTTGCTATATAAGAATGATGGACTCTGTCTTCATTGATATTTTATGTGTTTTTTTAATCAGGATGATTTTAAAATCTGGTATTTCCTATTATACAATTCCAAAACTAGGTATTTATTGTTATAAACATAATATTATTATAAACATATTATTAATCTCTTTTATCTGTGATTTCAGGGTGGCAGTAAGTTCCTTAACATATTTATAAATAGTCTTTTCCTGCATGTTTTTGTATTCAATAAGATTTTGGCTAGAGTAGGCATATAAGTGAGTGTTGCTTTCATGAGTTTTTTCAACAGGACCTGAATATTCACATTTGAAGTATTTGACTTTTATCTTTCTTTGAAATGCTTTAGGCATTTTATATATATCAAGTTGAAATTACTTTTATATATCATTGAAAAATATTTTATGAGATGAACAAACTGTGTATCAATCACCATTAAATGATTAATAAGTTATCTTAGTCTGAATACCTCTTTATCTTGAAAGTCATACTATTGTTGCCATTATTGTTGCTGCTGCTGCTGCTGTTTTAAATTTTCCTTCACCACTCAGAGGAAGACAACATTGTTAATATACCTAGATTAAAAACCTCAAAGGGGAATATAAATTGGTCTCAAATCAAAAAAGTCTTCCTGGAAGAGCTCATGAAGAGTTTTAAAATTCAAAGAAAAGAGGAAAGAAAAATTAGGAAAAGATATAAGGGTATGAAAAAGAGAGGCAATAGCTTAGAAAAGGAAGGACAACAACTGAATGAAGAAAATAATTCCTTAAAAAATACAATTGGCCAAATGGTAAAGGAGGTACAAAGGCTCACTGAAGAAAATAATTCCACATAAATTAGAATTGGGCAAGTGGAAGCTAATGAATCTATGAGACATCAAGAATCAGTCAAAAAAATAAAAAAAAAAGAAGAAAACGTAAAATGTTTCATTGGAAAAATAACTAAACTGGAAATAAATCCAGAAGAGATAATTTAAGAATTATTGGGCTACATAAAGCCATGATGAAAAAAGAGCCTGATATCTTCTTTCAAGAAATTATCGAGGAAAATTACCCCGAGGTCCTAGAATCAGATGGGAAAATAGTCATTGAAAGATTCCACAGAACTGCTGCTTAAAGAGATTCCCAAATGAAAACTCCAAGAAATATTGACAGATTTCATAATTATCAGGTCAAGGAGAAAATACTGTATGTAGCCAAAAAGAAAAAAAAATATCATGGAAACACCTTAAGGATTACACAGAATTTACCAGATTTTACATTAAAGGATCAGAGGGACTGGAATATGATATTCCAGAAGGCAAAGTAACTTGGGTTACAAGCAAGAATCAACTACCTAGAAAAATTAAGCATAATCTTTCAGGGAAAATGATGAATATTCAGTGAAATGATGCATATTCATTGTTGAAAAGCATTATGATTTCTTTATCTATAGTGAATTAGATATGTCTTTAGTTAGATATATGTTTTCAATTCATTAGGATCTTTCCTGGTCCCTACATGAAAGCATTCAATCAGGTTTTTCTCACTTGCCTGTCCATTATGTGCATGATGTTATAGGCAATAATAATTATTTAGTAAGTTTAGATTTCTTTATATAACACTTTTGTAATTTCACTTTAAAACAGGAATGTCATATCTAGAAACTAGGAGGGAACTTTTTCACTTCAAAAATCTAAACTAGGGGAGGGCAGAGCCAAGATGGCAGTGTAGAAGCAGCAAGATTTCTCAGCTGACACATAGCCACCTCAAATACCCATAAAATGTGACTCTAAACAAATTTTAGAGCTCCAAAACTCACATAAAAATACAAAAAAGACACATCTCCCACTGAAAACAGCTTGACACGAAGGGCTCAGCACAGCATGCTGGGAGCCAAAACCAGCCCCGCCTGAAACCACGGCTTAGCCACAGGGGAGGGGCCAAGGACAAGCCACAGCTGGAGCTTCAGAAAAGTGAGTCAGCAGCAGCTATGGCAGTTTCCAGAATTTTCAAGCCAAAAGAAAGAAGGACTAAGTGAAAGGTCGGTGAATATCAAATAAATCTGGGGGAGAAAAGTAGTCCGGCCAAACTGCCTCCAGGGCAAGGAAGCAGCAGAAGCTGCGGCCCTGTAGCCACCTCCACATGCTGCTTCAGAGCTCCTGGCCTGCAGACTGCAGGGGCACCAAGTGATTGTTCAGAGGCTAAGTGGTCTTGTGTTGAGCAGCCTGGATCCAGATCATGGTCTTGGGTGATAGTCCTGGGGTGTGTTTTCAGTGAGCCAAAGCTGGTGGGGGTTGAAGCAGCCTCCCAATAACTCTGGCAGCTGCAAAACCCCCAGCAATTTGGGACAGGGCTTCCCCCCCACCCCACCCCAGAATCAGAGTTCCACAGAGCTAAAAAAATCAAGTACTTTCACTGGCAACATGAGCAGGCAAAGGAAGCAAAGTAAGAACAGCAACCAAACTCTAGAATACTTTTTTGGGGACAAAAAGGATAAAAGTATGGAATGGAAGGAAGACAACGCATTCAGAACTCCCACACCAAAAGCTTTCAAGCAACATGAAGATTGCCTAAAAGCCATAGATCAACTTAAGAGGGATTTTGAAAACCAAGTAAGAGAAATGGAGGAAAAATTGGGAAGAGAAATGAGAATGATACAAGAAAATCATGAAAAGAGAGTCAACAACCAGCTTAAAGAAAATAACACCTTAAAAAATAGATTAACTCAAATGGCAAAAGAGGCTCAAAAAGCCAATGAAGAGAAGAATGTCTTCAAAAGTCGAATTTGCCAGATGGAAAAAGAATCTCAAAAGCTCACTGAGGAGAATAATTCATTCAGAATTACAGTGGAGCAAATTGAAGCAAATGGCTTCATGAGAAATCAAGATATTATTAAGCAGATCCAAACAAATGAAAAAATAGAAGGTAATGTGAAATATCTCCTTGAAAAAACCACTGACCTGGAAAACAGATCCAGGAGAGACAATTTAAAAATTATTAGACTACCTGAAAGCCATGATCAAAAAAAGAACATAGAAAGCATCCTTCAAGAAATTCTCAAGGAAAACTGCCCTAATATTTTAGAACCAGAGGGCAAAATAGAACTTGAAAGAATTCACCAATCACCTGCTGAAAAAAGTCTCCAGATCAAGGAGAAAATATTACAGGCAGCCAAGAGGAAGCAAATTGAGTACTGTCGAAACACAATTAGGATAACCCAGGATCTGGCAGGGATCTGAGGGATCAAAGGGTCTGGAATATGATATTCTGAAGATCAAGATAACTAGGATAAAAACCAAGAATCACCTACCCAGAAAAACTCAGTATAATGTTCCAGGGAAAAATATGGTCATTGAGTGAGGTGGAGGACTATCAAACATTCTTGCTGAAAAAACCAGAACTGAAAAGAAAATTTGACACTCAAATACAAGAAGCATGAGAAGATAAGCATGGAAAAGAAATCATAAGGAACTTATCAAAGTTGAACTATTTACATGCCAACATGAAAAAACAATAATTATAACTTATGAAACTTTTCTTAGTATGAGGATGGATGAAGGGAATACAAATGTATGTGTATATATATATGTATATATGTGTATGTATATATGTATATATGTATATATGTATATGTGTATATATGTATGTATGTATACACACATATGTCTATGTAGGAGTGTTTATATATACGTACAGACACATATCTGAGTATGTGTATGTATGTGTACATAGAGGGCACAGGATCAATTGAATAGGAAGGGACGATATTTTAAAAGGTGAAATTCTGAGGTGTGAGAGGATTATTATGAGAGGAGACAGGGAGAGACAGAATGGGGTTAATCATCTCATATAGAAGAGGCTAGGGATAATTGCTACGATGGAGGGAAGAACAGGAAGGCAAAAGGGAAAGGGCCAAAGTTATTCCCATTGAATTTGATTTAGGGAAGGAATGACATAAACTCTCAAATGGGTATCTTGTGACACAGGAGAGTTGGGGAGATGGGGATGAGAGGGGAGAGCAGGATAGGGAGAAGGGCTGCAAGAAGTACACACTTCTGTAAAGGGACAGGGACAGGGTAGAGAATAGACTAAGGTGGGTGGGATAGGAAGGAGGGACATATAATCAGTCTTTCACAATATGTCCACTGTAGAGATGTTCTGCATAATTACACACATACAGCCTGTATTGAATTGCTTGTCCTTCCAGTAGGGGTGGGTGATGATGGAGGAAGGGAAAGAATATAGAATTTAAAGTTCTATAATCAAATGTTAAAATATATATATGTATGTATATATTATTGTTATTACTATCAACTACATGCAACTGGGAATTAAAATATACAGGCACTGGGGTAGGGACACCCATCCTGCCCTACTGTAAGTCACAGGGGTGAAGGGGAAGGACATAGGAGAAAGGAGATTAGGGGAGGGGCTACACAGTGGGATTGGTGTTTTGGGCTAGTGGATAGGGAAAAGATGGGGAGTAAATTAGTAACTCAAAATCTTGTGGAAATGAGTGATGTAAACAAGAAAATAAATAAATTAATTTAAAATTCAAAAAAAAGTGTTTAATCAAAACTAGGGCCAATGTGTGGAAGTTGTAAGGAAGCAGATTCAGGATTAATGAAAACAAATATTATCCATAAGTCAAGCTTTTCAATAATCAAATGGGTTATCTCCTGAGGAAATGAACTCCTGATTAAAAAATAAAAACAATGCTAAAATATATAGAAAATACTTAGTTCTCAGAGATACTGTAAATATAATTGCATGTATTAGATTCGAGATTGGCCCAGGTGACCTTTAATCTTTCTTCCAGCTATAAATATACATACATACATACATATATACATACACACATATACCATATATACACACAAATGTACATATACATCTATGTCCAGTCTATATAGGAGTATAAAACACACACATACATATATCTATATTTATCTAATTATATATTTGTCTGTCTATCACTATCCTCAAAGCTATTAGGTTTACATTGACATACTGAAATGAGTATTTTTAAAGGCACTCATATTATATACCCTATATAAATGGTTTGGATAGAGCACGATGAAAGTTTTTGTCATAACAAAGCACAAAATCTAACTAAAAAGACATGGAATGGTTTGTATCTGTGACAGTTGAGGAGAAGAATCCATACCATTTACATCATAGAAGACTGAAATTATAAAATAATACACACAATAGTTTTAACAGAATAAACTTGTGTCTAAAATGATGTATTTCACTTATGACCTAGCTATAAAAGGGTAGATTTGATAGGATGTGTGTCTGTGTGTCTAAGTGTGTATATGTACATATACACACATGCATATATGCACACATTTTCATCTATATTTGATAGTGATCCAAGATGATCTTGAGAGTACAGAAATGAACTGTATCTAATTAAATTAAATTTAATAAAATTAAATGGGAAATCTTCCACTCAGCTTCAACAGATGCAACCATACAGTTACAGTAGAGAGGCATTATGGCAAAATAATTTTTCAAGTGAAAAAAGTGGGGATTTTAGTAGGTAGTAAACTTAATATGAATTAACAATGTGAGATGACAGCCAAAATACTCATAAGTCATAGACTGAATTTTAATATTATGGTAATTAGAAAAACACCTACTCTGTATACTGGGCAGGCTATTAAAAATCTGGAGTCTTGAGTTTAGTTTTGGTTGCCAAATTTTATGAAAGCTATTGAGAAGTGAATCGTTATGGTAAAGAAGATAGAGAAGTCACTTTAGAGTTAAGAAGAACTGCATTCTAGTCCCAAGTCTGACACATATGGGATATATTTTCCTGGACAAGTGAATTAGTGATCTAGGTAATTTTCTAAGACTCTAAGTTGCAGTGAAGGTACACAAATGCATTGGGAGAATGATAGTCCTATATGACTGAAGTCATGGGGTCAAATCCTATCCCCAACCTATTGCAAACTTAGAATATGTTTAGTTAGTGGTTACAAGGATGATGAAAGATACTCAAAATCATGTCATATCATGACAGGTTTTATTTTGCTTATCTTTTGATTGGGTAGGTGAGGAGTTGACAGGAGGGAGAGAATTTGGAGTTCAAAATTTTAAAAATAAGCAAATTCTAAAAACATAAATGATTAAATGTATAATGCATAAAAAGAACATGTCATGCAAAAATTAATTGAATAACTGTAGTTCATTGGTGTGGAGAAGAGAAGACTTAGGACACAATTACTATGTTTAAGTCTTTAATGCCTTGTCATATGTAATTCCAACAGAATATTTCCTAAGAGATATAGAAGGAAGAATATGAATTATTTTTAGAAGATGTTGAGAAGCAGCTAGGAATAATAAGAGGATAGATTGAGTAAAAGGAAGAACTGTTCAGAAGTTAATATAGACGCAAAAGGAAGTAGTGAGTTATCAACCTTATCTTCAAATAGAGAAGACCATTTGTCAGGAATAGTAATGAGAACATTTTTGATCAAGTAGGTTTTAAATTAGGTGACCTCTGTCTCCTTCCACTTCTGAAATTTTAAATCTATACTTGTATTTGGCCATTTTGTCCTGATTTAGGGACATAAGTATATAAGACTAGTAGGTTTAGCCACCATTTGCCATAAGTAAAGAGCTCAAATCAAAACAGGAAAAACCTTGACAGTAAGAATAGACTTCCCTCTCTATGAATAGCTTCTCATTCTATTTCTTTATTAAAAGTCTTCTCTTCAGGAGGATAACAGTTCTTCAATATGACATCTCATTTAAAATTGTCCTTGAGGACAGCAGATAATATTGTACTTGGTGTCAGCATTTGGTTTGAAGGCTGAAAATCCACCAAATTTGTTAAGCATATTATTCAAAATAGTCTAATGAATACAATATTCAAAAATGGAATTGACACATTTCAAAAATGACTAACCATTTTAATGTATAATAAAATATCAATATGCTCTAAATTAAATAGTGAAATTTATATCAGTATAAACCTTGACTACCATTAGACATGAAGAACTTTCTTACAAAAGGCATTGTTAAACACTGAATATGAATAACTGAGCAGCGTGCAAAGTAATCTCTTTCCTTAGAGATTTTAGAATTGTTGGATCTGGAAGCCACAGTGAAGTTACAGCTACTTAGCAACAAGAACAGGACTAAAACTCACATTTCTCATACTGATAAACTATAGGAGCTTTACATCTTAGAGAAGATCTGATGTGTTTCCCATTCCTGGAGATCTTTAGGCAACTGAGAGATGACCTATAGACAGTATTTTATTGAGGATTCCTAATAGGCAACATATTGGACAAGA
The DNA here is from genome assembly GCA_028627135.1 of Pseudochirops cupreus. NCBI lineage: Eukaryota > Metazoa > Chordata > Mammalia > Diprotodontia > Pseudocheiridae > Pseudochirops > Pseudochirops cupreus. The sequence continues at coordinate 1,598 of JAQQSU010006703.1, read as the reverse complement.
TACAATATGAAGCAAGGTTAAATACAGTGGAAATTGCTTGAGCTCCTGCTCCACCCACGTCCTGCACCTGTAATCAAATTTCAGTGCTACAGAACCCACAAAATGACAGAGAGAAACTAATCTCCTGCTGAAGGCAGCCCGGCAGGTCAACAGGAAGAGTCTATCACAGGGGTCTGGGAGCTAAGCACAATCCCATGTGAGCCACGCCAACAAGACCTGTGACACAGACTGGCCAGAGCAGACTTAAGGAGAGTGAATCACTGGCAGCTGTGGCATTTTACAGACTTCTCAACCTATAAATGTCAAAGAGAAAGTAAAAGGTCAGTGGAAAAACTCTGTTGGAACTAGGTGAGAGAAGAGCTTGGCCTGACTCCTGCCTCTGCAGTGGTGGAGGTGATAGCAACTGCAGCTGCTGCCACTGCAACTGCTTCTGGCACCAGGTCTATGGAGTGTTGGGGGACCAGGTGACTGTCCAGAGTACAGCTGCAGGAATCACTTTCCAGGCACTGAGGCAGGATTCTCTTGGTTTGCCCTGCTTGGATCTGGGTTGCAGTCTTGGGTGGTGGCCCTGCGCTGAGGAGTACTGGTGTGGTAGAGTTTGTTAAGGCTGTGGAGAGAAAGTCCTACTCATACTTCTGAGGCAGGTACCTGGAAGAAGCTCTGACAACAGCTACACAAAACTCCAGAAATTTGGGACACAGCACTCTCCTCTCTAAAAGGAGAGTTCTACAGTGGCAAAGAGCTTAAAAATCAAGTAATTAACTGGCAAGATGAGCAAGCAGAGAAAGCAAAATCAAACTATACAATCTTTTTGGAGGGAAAAAAATGACCAAAACATAGAATGAGAAGACAACAACGTCAAAACACCTGCATCCAAACCCTCCAACACAAATATGAACTGATCACAGGCCACAGAAGAGCTCAAGAAGGATTTTGAAAATCGAGGAAGAGAAGTAGAGAAAAATAGGGAAGAAAAATGAAAATGATGCAAGAAATTCATGAAAAAAAAGTCAACAGACTGACTAAAGAAAATAACACCTTAAAATATAGACCAACTCAAATGTCAGAAGAGGTCCAAAAAGTCAATGAGGAGAAGAATGCCTTAAAAAGCAGAATTGCTCAGATATAAAAGGAATTTCAAAAGCTTATTGAAGAAAATAATTCCTTCAAAATTAGTTTGGAGCATATGGAAGCTAATGACTTTATGAGAACTCATGATGCTATAAAAAATCCAAACAAATGAAAAAATAGAAGGCAATGTGAAATATATAATTGGAGAGCACCACAGTGACCTGGAAAATAGATCCAGGAGAGACAATTTAAAAATTACTGCACTGCATGAAAGCCAAGATAAAAAAAAAGAGCCCAGACATCATCTTTCAAGAGATTTTCAAGGAAAATTACCATGATATTGTAGAACCAGAGGGCAAAATAGAAATAGAAAGAATTCACTGATCGTCTCTTGAAAAAGATCCCAAAATATTAAAAGATCGGAGGGATTGGAATGCCATATTTTGTAAAGCAAAAGAACTAGGACTGCAACCAAGGATCAACTACCCAGCAAGACTGAGCATATTCTTTCAGGCAAGGAAATGGTC
>JAQQSU010006702.1:0-13439 GCA_028627135.1 Pseudochirops cupreus | reverse complement strand
GCTAGGTAGTGGTGGGACTGGGGTCAGAAAGATTCCCCTTTGTGAGTTCAAATCCAAACTCAGATACTTATTAGCTGTGTGACCCTGAGCAAGTCACTTAATCCTGTTAACCTCAGTTTCCTCATCTGCAAAATGAGTTGGAGAAGGAAATAGCAAAGCACTCCAGTATCTTTGCCAAGAAAACCTTAAATGGGGTCACAATGAGTCGCATGCAACTGAAAAACAACTCAATGACAAAAATCATTTTAACCAGAAGAGTAAGACTGCATGTCTTTGAAGCTGTAGGGGGAAAATATCAGAAATAATTCTGTTTGGTTAAAATTTCCATTGTAGCTTAGTGAAAGCTATATTGAGAGTGAATAATGGGAGGAAGTGGAACAAAATAAATTTGCCATCTTGTTGGAGCCTCACATCAATGTATTAAGAATGATTTTTCCAGAAGTCATGGGTTTGTGTGTGTTGGAGGTGGGGAGAGGATTATTTCTAAATTAGGGGTTGGAGAGGATGGCAAGCTAGTTCTATACTGGCCAAGTTGAGTTTATTTTTTGTAAGAACTTCAGGAATCACAGGGATTCTTATACAGACTTGGCAGAGCCTTTGGGCCATTACATTTTGGCCAATGAGTTGCCATGTCATTCTCTCCAGAGTCTGTGTAATTCTCCAGATTCTGCGTAACATGCACAACCCTCAGTTTTGTCCTTGGTGATTTTTGCATCTCTTTCCATCGTCCAGGTTTCTCCTACCACCTTCTATTTGGCCTGCCTGGGACCATTTTTTTAGGCAGCTGATGGTACAGGGGCTAGAGTACTGGTCTGGGCATCAGGAAGACTCCAGTGAGCGTCCTGCCTTTGGATGGACCTGGAGCTGATCTTCTGACTGTGAACTTTTTAGCCTAAGCATTTACACCTTAGGAGCCATTCAGCATTTGATTTATTATTTGCTTTACTGATTTCCTGGGCTTCAAAAATGTGATGGAGAAAATGTGTCCAATATCCATTGCCCCCGCCCGCCTCCAGAAAGCCCATTGTTAAACCTGAGCAGCATATCACTGCTCAAACACCTACTAGTTGTGAGACTCTGGGCAAGTCACTTAATCTGCTTGTTTTATTTTTTCCACCTTCAAAATGGGGGTGATAATAGTATCTACTTTTGATGATTCTGTTCCCATTTCTTACTTTTTTTTTACTATTTTTCCTTTGCGGATTGTTGCAAGGGTAAAAGCGAGGAATTTTGAGGGTTGCAAAAGTGCTTTGCAAACCTTCCAGCGCTACTTAAACACTAGATACTATCATTGTTTCTGAGAAAGGATGAAAGGATTATCCTTTCAGTCAGATTCTTTTCCCCTTATTTATCTGACATTTATTCATATTTATTCCATTTTTTAATTTTTATTTCTTTGATTGCTGATTTATTTACTTAGTAATGGTTTATTATGCATTAGAATTTGACTGTTTCATCATGTGATCATTTGGACGTCCCAAGACCATGTGCTTTGTCCAAGTTATAAACAAGACAATACGTGATTGGCATAAATAATCTCTGTGTTTTTCCATTGCTGACATTTCATTCTCCAAGGTCCTTGTGAGAGATGGCCAATTCATAACTACAAAATGGCTTCAAAACCCAAATCATCTGAATGTTAGAGCCAGCTGGTGGCCCCACGAATAGAGCACTGGCCTTGGAGTAAGGAAGACTTGAGTTCAAATCTAGCCTAAGACACTTAACTAGCTGTGTGATCCCTGGCAAGTCACTTCATCTGTTTGCCTTGATTTCCTCCGTTGTAAAGCAGATAACTAGCATTTATCTCACAAGTTTGTAGTGAGGATTGGAAGAGATAACATTTGTAAAGCACTTAGAGCAGTGTCTGGCATGTTGTTGCTGCTTTATAAATGTGTATTCCCTTCTCACTGCTCATTGTCTTACTCTTGGTCGTTGTCATTACAGTTCTTCATAAGTTAAAGTGGACGCCTTGTGATCAAGATAATCTAATTTGGGGAATCTTAGAAAACCACATGCTGCTTTTTTGGCTATATTCAGAATGAGGATACGTATTCATAAAACCTGGAGATGGAGCTAGCTTGATACAGCAGAAAGAGCATGGGTCTGGCATCAGAGGATCTGCTTGGGGTCCCATGGTAACTCTGCTATTTATCATTCCCATGACTGGGAGCCTTGGTCTACAATTGGCCTATTGCTCAGCCCTAGCTGACAAGGTTTGATCGCCGATGACTTGCCAGGAAGTTCTTATGTACCCAATAACTGTCTTGGTCAGCTACATTTCAGGCTAGGAACACATATTCACCTTATCCAACTTCTTCTGGCACATGTGTGCAAGGCTAGCAAGATTTCTTACCACAATGCCCCCAGGGGTCTAAAACGGAGCTGGGGAAACCAGGTCAATGTTCATTTTCCTCCGATTGACCGCCCTTAAGTCCTCATACCCATTCTCACTCAGTCCTTATGAATCTGCCTAGCAACAACCATCAGACATAAGTGAGGGCAAAGGCCTAGGGGATTTAGGCTCTCAGGAGGGATATTTACTCCACAGTACTCCTGGGTCGCCATTCCTTGTATATTTGTGAGGTGGCAGGACCAGACTTCCATGTTGCAAGCCTGTAAGTAATAAATTATTTGATTTGTGTAATAGCTAGCATTAAATAACACTTTAAGGTTTCCAACATGGACATGGAAGGGGGAACAGGAATAAGCATTTATTCATCACCTACTACATACCAGACACCATGCTGAGTGATTTACAAGCATTATCTCATTGTATCCTCACCCAAGCCTGTGGGGTAAATGCCATCATTATTTCTCTTCTACAAAGTCAACTCATTTGATCCTCTCAACAACCCTGTCAATGCTCTTATTATCCCATTTTACAGATGAGGAAACTGAGGCCTTATTTTGAACTACTTTCACATCAATCTCATTTCTCCTCACATTTATTTTTTGATTATGAAATTTAACTTATGACAGCCCTCTAAAAGAGAGGGACATCATTTGTAGATTTATCTTTAGAGACACTGAAACCTAGAGATTTTACCAAGGTCATTGCATTACTTAGTGTTTGACGGAAAACTAAAACCCAGAGAACTTCTGCTGGCACACCTGGATATGCAGACTTCTAGAACTCTGGAGGAAGAACAAAAGAAAAGAGTACTAGAAACTGAATTAGAAGACCTGAGTTTGAGTTCCAGGTTAAGTATTTACCAGTTGTGTGACCTTGGACAAATACATTAACTCTCTGGGCCTCAGTTTCCCCAAGTGTAAAAATGAAGGTTTTGAAGTATAAGATCCCTTCCAGCTCCGACACTCTGTGATTCTGGATTATTGTTATTCTTTTGCTCCATTCAGTGTTGTTTGATCATTCACTATTGCTATGTCCAAACTTTTATTGGTAGTTTATTATTTTTTAACCCATCAAATCTCAATTGACATACTGTCACTGAGAGTTGTCAGTTTTACAAAATTATTGCATTAGTTTTTCTAGCAGTCAAGACACCCAAGTAGCTCCTGTGTGTCTAGAGACCCACAAAACAGCTGAAGAGTGTGTTGCAATGAAGCGGGCCTCTCACTCCCTCGAGCCCCCTGCCCTCTACTTACCCATCTTCAGGGTCTTTGGTCGTCACCAGCCCCGGGTCGGGGAATAACCAGACAGAACGCCCGAGGTTGATCAGAGGTTGTTTATTCCTCCACTGCTACATCACGACTTCGACTCACTTCCGCGTGAGTAGCAATTTAAAACAATCATCAACCAATCACAATTACATATAACACACATCACCTTATATGGATTAGCCAATCACTATTACAATCTCAAACCATCACCTTATATGGATATATTCAGCACATTACAAGCAGGCTTTGAGCAACACCCATCCCCCCGCCCCCAACATTGCAATGAGACTTTGGCAAAATGGAACATTGGAAGGAAAAAAAAACAGAATTGCTGACAATTAAGGGGGAAGGCTTTTAGGTGAAAATTAAAAATTCTCTATCTTGGAAGGGGTCTGAGACATGAATAGTTCAATTACATGTTGAAAGGTCAGCAGGAAAATGAGTTTATTCCACCTAGCAGACAGGCTGCTTCAAAAACTTTGTCCCTAGCTGCTCCTTTCCATGAGGCCCTAACAGTAATCTGGGAAATGTAAATAACTACTTGATCACCCTAAATAAAAGTAGAGTATCTCACTGAAGGGACCTATAAATATAGGAGGAATCATCAAATAGTCTAAACTGCTTCCACCTCCTTATGGTGAAAGGTCAGTTATACATATGGTCAGTTGTATTCTATACACGCTGAAAAATAATAAGTCTCATTGACAAGGCTCCATGGGAGACGAGAAGAGGCTTCTGCCAATCCTAGGCTAAGGGCTCATGTGCTTGCTGAAGCAGCACCACAGGACTCCAGCTGAAAAGACAGGCCAGAGGATGAAGGGGGTGAAGACTGCAGCTGCCCATCAGATAACAGGTTTACAAAGACCACAGATTGACCTGTCCAACAAAGATGCCTCACCCTCTGAATATCTGAGCTCACCCAGCAACTGAGTCCTCTGCTCAGCTCACCCCAGAGCTACTACATCCAGTGTCAGGACTCATTTATCACCAAAACCAACAGAATCCAACACCAAAGAAAACTCTGTGAAAGCCCTTTAGAGGTGACAATGGGGGTGGGAGGAGGGAGGCCTTTGGTTCCAAAGTTGTAAGTTGCCTTGGTCATGTCTCTTCCCTTCACCAGTGCCTCACTACTATTTTAAATTTAAAGTCATGTTCACTCTTCTCCTGACAGACTCTGTGTGTTTATGGGAGAGTGCACCCCATGTTTTGGTGGAAAGGCTTTATAGCTATGGTTCTTGCAATGCCATTTGAATAAATGATTTATCTGAAAAGCTAGTCGAGCTGGCTGATTGATAAATGGAAGAACATTGGTATGGACTTATGAACCACAGTGTAGCCACTCAAAGGAATATGATTCCTATTCTCAATGAGTCTAATGGGGCAGATATAATGCAAAAAAATGCTATACACACATTATAAATATGCACAAATACATATATGTATCTAGTGTGTGTATGTGTATGTGTGTGTGTGTATGTGTGTGTGTGTGCGTGTGTGTGTGTGAAGCTGGTTGTTGTCCTTCATTCTTAAAGAGGACCAAAATGACATCACTATGTTAAGTCAAGTTTCAATGCGTCCAACTGTAGCTGATCAGAGCAAAAAGAGCTCAGAATGCTCTACCACAGGTCAGGCAGAAATAGTCCATGTGAACATTTGGGGTGGATGCTCCAAATTTGCACATCCTACATTTCCTTTGAACTCTCTCAATTCTGCTTTGCTCACAGAGCACAGCCCCTTCTCTGATGTGGGCATGCCATGCTGAGGGGTCGTGTGCAAGTGTCTCCCATGTCACACAATCAATTCCAAAGTTCTTAAGAGAGACCTTGAGAGTGTCCTTGTATCACTTCTTCTGCGCACCATGTGAATGCCTGCCCTGTGTGAGTTCTCCATAAAATAGTCTTTTTGGCGAGCTTATGTTTTGCATTTGAACTACATGGCCAGCCCATTGGAGTTGTGCTCTCTGAAGCCGAGTTTGAATGCTTGGCAGTTTAGTTCAAGTAAGGATCTCAGTGTCTGGTACCTTATTCTGCCAGGTGATCTTCAGAATCTTCCTAAGACAATTCAAATGGAAGCGATTCAGTTTCCTGGCATGGCTCTGTTAGACTGTCCAGGTTTCACAGGCAGACATCAATGAGGTCAGCACAACGGCTCCAAAGACCTTCACTTTGGTAGTCAGTCTAATTCTTCTCATTTCCCATACTTTTTTCCGAGCCTCCCAAACACTGAGCTAGCTCTGACAATGCATGTGTCAATCTCATTGTCAATGTGTACATCCCTGGAAAGTACACGGCCAAGGTAAGTGGACTTATCCACAGCATTCAAAAGCTAATATTATAGGGAAGGCATTAGAAGTGAGTAGAGCTAGACCTGGGAATAGCTTACTTCAGAAGATGAGATCTGAGCTGAATCTTTTTTGTTTTTTGAAACAGATTATGAATCTATTGGTCAGTTATGAGCAGGAAAACACATTGGTAAAGAACAAAGAGCCTGAAGAAAGTGAGAGAAGCCAAGAGACAGAGGAGAAGAGGGAGAGCAAAATGAGAGTAGAACTGCATGGTTCTGTGATCGTTCCCAGTGCTGGGGTTTCCTCATTTCTAAAATGGAGATTTATTAAATGCCCATTTTGTACCCAGCACAAGGGTTACATAGACAAAAGCATGAGATCAGGGATTTAGAACCAGATGAAACGTAGAGATCATCTGTAAAATGAGAAGAAACCTTGTAGAATGGTGAAGATAAAAGGAAATAACATTCAGAAGGCACTTTGCAAACCTTAAAGTGTTGTACAAATTGTATTACTATTATAATCTACTTGTAATGCCAAGCAAAGGCAATTTCCAAGGTTCAGATTACCAGCATAGCAAACCCCATTCAGCAAACATTCACAGAACAGAGAAAGTCAAAATACAGTGTAGCTCATTCATTTAGCAAGTAAGTTCTCAATTTAATTGCAAAGTACCAAGGTCCAGGTATCCCACCCCTGGATCTGTAGCCCACTGCTAGGCAGTACATTCATTTAGTCTCTTCTCAAATGGAGAATAGTTTCCAATCATAAACAAAGTACATTCATTTAGTCAACCACAAAGCACAAAAAAGCCAAAGGTTTCCCACCCCTGGACACTACTGAATTACAATACCATCCATTAACACCAAGTACTTTCTCAAAAGGGGCAGGAGAGCACAAAAGGCCATTCACTCTAAAGTTACAACAAGGTTAAGATACCATCTCAGCATTGAAAACCCAAGGAAAGGCCCTTCTTTCATCTTCACTCCAGGCAAGCCTCAGCAATCTCAGTCCCTGAGGAGACAAGGCTCAACTAAGCCATAGCCAGTTTCCTCATCAAGTCACTCTCTGCCTGTAGAACAGTCCCAGAACCCCTGAAAACATCAGCAAGGCCCTCTTCCAGGATTGCTGTAAACATACCACAAGAAAATCTTCCTTCAGGGCTTCTGAACCAACAGCCAGGTTCCAGGACCTCTACAACAGCAGCACTGTCCTTCACCACCAGGTGAATCTGGCAAAACAATGTCAAAATAGAAAGACAAAATACTGGCATCACAGCCATGCCTCCTCAGTTCTTGGCAATTCTGGGTGGTAGTTCTCAAAAATTCTGGGCAGCTCCAATGGGCTCTCAGCAGTCTTTCTCTCAGCAACTCAGGCTCCATGATACTGGATATTGCTCTCCAAAAGTCCCTCTGGCCTTCTCTTGGGTGGGGCCTCTCTCCCAATTCACGGCTCCTCCCAGTTCAGCCCTCTCTCTTCACATCAACAAATCCATCCCACAAGTGGGATTCACAAGCTCTGAGTTTTAACACTTAACCCAAAAACCAAGCCAATACAGGGGCATGTCCAAATTCCATTACCATTACAAGAGTCTAACTTGCTCATCTTAGAGATAAAGAAATGGAGGCTTAGATAGTTTAAGTAACTTACACATCAGATAAATATCAGAGGTAGTATTTGAACTCACTTCTTCCTGACTGATAAGTTCCATAGTCTATGCACTAGACCACCTTGACCTAATCCTTGGGGAGCTTTTAATTTAGTCAGTGCATAAATAATATTGATACAAGATAATTTGGAGGGGAAAGCACTAGAAGCTTGGGGTGGGGAGAATGAGACAGGTTTCATATAGAAGGTAGAATCTGAACTAAATCATGAAGGAAATTAGGAATTTTAATAAGGAAGGATTACATTGTAGGCATGGAGGATAGTGAGTACAAAGACAAAGATAGATATAAAGAGCCATTTATGATAAAGGGGAAGGGGAAGCTAGGTGGAACAGTAGATAGAACACTGGCCCTGGAGTCAGGAGGATTTGAGTTCAAATCTGGCCTCAGATATTTACTAGCTATGTGACCCTGGGCAAGTCACTGAACCCTGATTGCCTCAGAAAAAAATGTCAAAGAGAAATCTACTTTGGAGAGGCCATCATTATCCAAATGGTCTAATGTGTAATAAGGTTTGAAAGGTAGTGATGGAATCCTAATAAAGCCGCCCCCAGTCCCAATATTCTAACTTCATTATAGGCCTGGCCTCACTGAACAGCAGGACCACTGGACCTACCTAACCCCACCACCACCACCACTACCACCAATGCCCTAACTTCTTCATATATGTCTCACTGCTCACTGGAACAACAGGTATGTCCCTGAACTCTTAGTTCCCACAGAAATAGCAGGTATGTCCATGTGATGGGAACCCAGCTACTGCCTCTACCTGGTCACTGCCCCCAGACTCATTCCCACAGAAACAGATGTCTTCTTGTATTCAATCACAATCACAACATCCATCTAGGCTAAGACAGGTTCACAATACCTAACTATTTATCTTAACCAGACAGGACCACAATAGCTAGGCAGTTGGAGGGCAGAATGACCAGAATGTTCAACCACTGAACCATAAATGGAACCCCTTCCTCCAATATCTAGTCCCTTAACAAACTCCTCCTGTCTTTTTAATATTAATGTTATTCCTCTATTCTATGTAAATTTCTGTTATGTAATTGCATCTTTACCCTATGAAAATTCATCTTTCTCTGAAGTTGCTGATTCCTCTTGGAACTTAGCCTGCTTCATTAGAGGCGTCAATCTCAATAAATGCCTATACTTGGATTAGAGGGGTCTGACTCTGAATTCTTTGAGACAGTTCCACTACAACACATCATGAAACCCCAACAGTTTTGGGGTGGGCAGAGACCCCACCCCAACAGCTTTTTTGACATCCCTGGGTTTAAACTGCAACAGTAGGGTGTAACTAGGTTTTAAAGGGCACTAAATGCTAGAGCTTATATTTGATTGTAGAGGTAACAAGGAGCCCCTAAAGTTTATTGAGGAGGGCACTGATAAAGTCAGACCTACACTTTAGGAAACTTACTTTAATAACTGTGTGGAGGATGGACTGGAAAGCTGAGATAATGGAGGCAGAAAGACCAACTGGGAAACCACTGTTGTAGTCTGAAGGAGAGGTCATGAAGGCCTGAAATAGGATGGTGGCTATGTGAGGGAAGATATGTCATGGAAGGAAAAACTAAAGTATTTGTTTATATGTTTATATGTATGGAGTGAGAGAGTGAGGAATTGATGATATCCTGAGGTTGTGAACCTGGGTGACTGTGAGGATGGGTATGTCCTTGACAGAAACAGAGAAGTGGCACAAGTTTTAGGAGTAGCTAGCTAAAAGCAGCACAAAGCAATCTCAATCCTTTATTACTATAATTATTCACAAATTAGTATCCCACCAGTTTTCCAGTCCCTCCTTATGCACCAAATTTGGAGACAGCCAATGAGAGTTACAGTTGACAATCCTTTATTATCATAATAATTCATTTGACCCTTCTACCCAATCAGAAGGGAACATCCTTCAGTCCCTTACTTGTGCATATCTACACACCAGATTTGGGGGGCAACCAATGAGAAAAAGGCTAGTGTTGTTTCCTTTAAGTTTCATTACCCCATTCCAGGGCCTGTGGAAACTTAACCTTTTGCTGTCTCTCACATATGGAACACCCAATTTGAAATGTCTTGGGGAGAGAGAGAGACTAGGCAAAGCTGGATACATGGGCTCTTCATGGTGATAATCATTAAATCCATGAGGCGATGAAGTCACTGAGTGAGAGGACGTAGAGATAGAAGAGAGGAGGTCACTACACAGGCACTGGTGTTAGGGGTGGTGCGGATGAAGATCCAGCAAGGGGGAGACTGAGGAAGAGCATTCGAAGGACCGACAGAGAGAAGTGTCATGAGTACTGAGAGAGAAAGGAGTGGTCAGATGCTTCAGAGAGGTCAAGAATGATTAAGACAAAGTCATCCAATTAGGCCATTAAGTGATCACCGGCAGCATTGAGCTAGCAAGAGTAATGAGGGTGGAGAGAGGCAGCGAGGTGGCTTGGTGGATAGAGTGCTGGGCCTGGAGTCAGGAATACCTGAGTTTAAATATGGCTTCAAACATGTACCAGTTGTGTGACTTAAACAAGTCACTTAACCTTGGTTTGCCATAATCCACTGGAGAAGGAAATGGTAAACCACTCCAGTATCTTTGCCAAGAAAGCCCCATGGCTAGTATTGGTATGCTATGGCCCACATGGTCATGAAGAGTCAGACACAAGTGAACAACAATGACGATGGGATCCAGATTGCAAAGGTTTCTAGAAGTGACTGAGGGGAGAGGATGTGGAGACAATCGGTACACAGTTTGTTTTTTCTTTCTCTGCATTGCACAACACCCAGGATTATCACGAGGAAAATATTTAGCAAACGTCAGAGTGGTCTATACCATGTGCGTGTGAATTATTATTATTATTATTATTATTATTATAATTCTAAACAAATTAGGGGGAAAAACTACTGTAGAATTATTACGATAGCTATACTTTGTTGCCCAAACTCTGTTTACAAGACCTCCTAAACAGATCAATCTTTACTAAGGTCAGGGTTCCACATTGCTTAAAATAATTCTTTCAGAATGTCTTGTGTTGCTCTAGATCTGGGAACTGGCCTCCCTGTATGGAGCTCAAGTTTTTAAAGGGGCCACAACTGGACTGAAAGAAGCTACATTAAAAAAAAATCAGGCTTATTTCCATATCGTCTCTTATGTTTTCTCATTCAAGTTTCATCGTTTTTCTTCTACACTTTTTGCCTCCTATGCACTGTTGTATGTAATAAGAACAAACATTTCATAGGTTGCTGTACTTTTACTGAATGAATAAACTCTTTTCTTTTTCCTGTTGAGTGATGAATATGTGAATTGTACTTCTTGTGGAACATAGCTAGAAAATATTGGGTTGGGTTTTTTTAAATATGTACTTTGGGAGGATGAATGAGAAATTATATGCTTTCTTTTAAAGATTTGAAATTAAGTTATTGGTTTTTTAAAGGAAATCATACTATATAAACCAAAAGGAAATCAGACAGAAGTTTTATTTTTCTCCAAAATGAAATTCAAATTTTAGATATACCACTGATGACCTAACTTTTGAGCTCTCAAAGTAATACTGTTATGTTGGAAACAGCACAAAATTGGGAGTCAGGATACCACGCATTTTAGTCTTGACTTTACCACTAATTTGCTGTTGCCTCTTCTATAAAATGAGGGGTTTATCCTTAATTATTTCTAATATCTCTTCGAGCACTGAAATTTTATTATTTCTATTTCATAACAAATTTTGAAAAAAAAACATTCTAAAATAACAGCTCAGGTATCTGTAGGTCAGACTTCTGGAAACCTCGGCAAACCAAGAACACACCTGAAAAGCAAGCAAAAAAATTACCTTTTGAGTAATAAAAGAGAATAAAGCCCATTTCTTTGCTTACCATTTAATTCCTATTTGCTGCTATTTTGCTTTTCTAAGCAGTTTAGAATTCTGGTTTTTTAGCCCACAATAGGTTAAAAATAATGAATTAAGGGGAGAAAGAAGGAAGGAGCCTGTGACAGAAAGACATAATAATACACCAAGTGACAACTGACAGAGAAGAAAATGAAGACCAAAAACGATAGCTCAGTAGAATAATCTGGAGGTAATTTAAAGTAGGGGTAGATAGGCATGTGTACCTCGAGAGCTTCTGAGGACACCATGTATTGTGGCCTACGCCAATCATTGTTGAAAACATGATGATCCTGATTCAACAAGAAACATCAAAAATGTTCCGGATACTCTTTAAGGAAGAAAGATAGTGTTCATTGCATTCCAGAATGATTTAAAAAATGATTTGGAGGCTTAGAGGATCAAACTTTGACTATCTGAAAATTCACTGCTCTCTGATACCTCATCACATAAATCACCAAAAAAAAGTGTTCTCATACTTTTTGGTCTCGGAACCCCTTCACACACTTTCAAATCATTATTTCAAATCAAAAGGGCTCCAAAGAGTTTTTATGTTGATTTTATCTATTGATATTTAACACATTAGAAGTGAAAATATTTTATTATTATTATTATTATTATTATTATAAAGATTGCCTTGACTTCATGGATTCCCTGAAAGAGTTTTAGGGAATTCCAGGGGTGAATCATAGAAAGGAAGAAATAAGATTCAGGGATAGCCAGGAGCAGGTAAGGGGAAAAACGGTCTGCCCAAAGAAGAAATATTTTGAGATCTCACACAAGGCAAACAAAAGGTGGAGTAAAGATAGGGATGTGTTTGTAAATGTTTAACGAAACCACTCTCTCTACACATGTAGGTGTTCATGTATTTGTGTGTATGTCTGTATACATACATACATACATATAACACACTTTTAAGTTTAATATGCATTATTGACATTTTCATTATTACTTTCTTAAGTCTAGGCAACAAAATTATAAATCAAGCCCTGATTTATAATGCTTGTTTTTTCAAAGTGTAAAAACTCACATTGAAAATTTAATTTTTGCTTCTACAGAGCCACTTACAGCTGGTTCCAGTACACTGATGAAGAGGGATCAGATATGGACTCAAAAACAAAGGAGAAGAAACAATGAAGAGTTATGATTTCAGCATCGGGCTTCCAGTAACAGCCAAATATATCTATTGCCAGTATGACCCTATAATTCCTTTGGAACAGGTGATCCTTGTCATAAGAGCAGCCAGGGAAAGAACATGTAGGGTTCCAGTCCCAGCTTGAATATCTGCCAACTGGATGACCATGGGCAAATCACAACCTCGTTGAGATTCAGTTTTCTTATCTTTAAAATGGATATTGCAATACTAATGCTAAGTATCTCATAGAATTGATGTGAGGAAATTGCTTTGTAAACCTTAAAGTACCTTCAATGTGTTATAATTTGTTCAACAAGTGAGGAAATGAATGAGAAACACCATAAAAATTTAGTGTTTTTTAAATTACAACGCAATGAATTTTAACCTATTAATACATTTCTGAAATAATATTTACTCTTCTCTATTTTACCAATAAGGTTTTTTCCCCCAACAAAATTATTTTAAAACATCCTACCCAACCCACCCACAGTGATTCTGGTCCCACCATAGCCTTTCCTATAGTCAGGCATGAAAGAAGACCGAACTGAATTATGGGATGCCCTTGAGGAGGTATCTCTAAGCCTTCTGTTGCCAACACTTTTTTGCCCATCTTTTAAAAATTCATGCTACTGGGGGTAGATCCAAGTTGATTGAAGGATCCAAGTTAGGAGCAGCCACCCTTACCTGAACTCCCAATAATTTAAAAATAATGCCAAAATAAAATTTTGGAGTGGTAGAGCCCACCAAAAGACAGAGTGAGATATTGTTTCTGGCATAAGAAAACTTGGGAGGTCAGCAGGAGAAGTCTGTGGCATAAGAGACTGGAGGCCTGTCCAGAGTACATGTGCAAGCGCACACGC
>JAQQSU010006701.1:0-13439 GCA_028627135.1 Pseudochirops cupreus | reverse complement strand
GGAATGCAAATGTAGATATACATATACATACACATATGTCTATATAGGAGGGTTTATATATGCATATGAATACAAATACATATCTGAGTATGTGTATGTATGTGTACATAGAGGGCACAGGATCAAGTGAACAGGAAGGGATGATACTTTAAAAGGTGAAATTGTGAGGTCGGAGAGGAATAGAATGAGAGGAGACAGGGAGAGACAGAATGGGATTAATCATCCCATATAGAACAGGCAAGGGATAACTGTTACAATGCAGGGGAAGAACAGGAAGGCAAAAGGGAAAGTGTCAACATTACTCTCATTGAATTTGTCTTAGGGAAGGAATGACATAAACTCTAAACTAGGTATCTTGGCACACAGGAGAGTAGGGGGGATGAGGATGAGAGGTGGGATGATGGAGGAGAGGGCAGGAGGGTTGCTGGAAACACACTCTTATGTAAAGGGACAGGGACAGGGTAGAGAATAGAACAAGGTGGGGGCAGGATAGGAAGAAGGGACACATAATCAGTCTCTCACAATATGTCCATTGTGGAGATGTTCTGCTTAACTACACATGTATCGCCCGTATTAAATTGCTTGACTTTCTAGTTGGAGTGGATATTAAGGGAGGAAGGGAAAGAATGTAGATTTTAAAATTCTATAATCAAATGTTAAATATATATATATATATATATATATATGTATATATACATATGCACATATATTATTATTATTATTATTATTATTATTAACTACATGCAACTGGGAATTAAGGTATACAGGCACCGGGATAGGGAGATCCATCTTGCCCTACTGGAAAGTCAGAGAGGCAATGGGGGAGGACATAGGAGAGAGAAGATTGGGGGAGGGGTTATACAGTGGAATGGCCGTTGTGGGGTGGTAGGTGGAGGAAAGATGGGCAGAAATTTGCAACTCAAAATATGGTAGAAATGAATGATGTAAACAAGAACATAAATAAATGAATTTAAAAAAATCAGAAAGGGAGGATTATTCCTTCCTTAGAGAGGCAGAAATGGAGGCTCATGGAGGTTGGTGGACTCTCCTAGAGTCACAGATTTGCTGAGTTGGAAGAGAACCTAAAAATCATTTAGTGGAAGCTCTGCATTATGTATCAATCCCTTTCATAACCTCCCTGTAAAGTGACTTTTTAGGCACCTTCTGTCTAGCCATCCCCAATAGAGAGGAGTTTCAATGAATCATTTCATAGTTAGAAAATTCTGTCAGGAGACTTTTTCTTCTGTGGAATTGGAATAGGAAATGTCCACCTGGACCTGTCATTTCACTGTTATAGGGAATTCCAAGAGAGAAAGCTCTCTCTACTAATACAGAAGTGAACAGACTCTGGAGGACAGCCAGAACATCCATTGTTCTGGTAGGAGTCCTGGCATAGATAGGCTGAGTGAAACATTTTCAGTTGCTCTGAGGATCCTATTGACAGTGCCACCCATCAAGGCATTGGCAGGCAACTCTGTACAAACTATGTGGTTATTAAAGAATCAGAACAGCAGACCAAATTGCCCAATTCCCTACAGAGATGCTTGTCACTCTTAAGAGGATCCTAATGATGTTTTAGAAACAGGAAATGGATATTTGAGTCAATAATCTTTCATGACTCCAGTGAACAAGTCCATGAGACTTGAAACAAGAGTGAGATGGTTCATCCAGATGCCATCACAACATGCAGGCAGATGAATGTCTGAGTGAGAAATGTCTCCTGAAAAATTCATTCCTTGTCCTTATAGTATAAACTTATCCCTTAGAGTCTACAGCTTTTCTTTCAAAGCACAGCAATCTGAGAACCAATTAGTTCCCATTTGTGGCTCACTTCTTTGCTCATTGAACCCCCTGAGAAAGTACAAGGTCTTGTTCTTTGTTATTCCCTATAGGGTCACTGGGACCCCCCTACTCAAGTCCACTAGTTTTTAGTCCTCTCCATTCTGATGGCTGGCTGCCTCTTCCCCTGGGCCCATGCAAGCTTCAGTCTCAGGTAACATTGGAGGTCAGTTCCATTTCTCAGCCCTACCTCTCTAAGCTTTCCATTGTGGTAGGGAATACAACTGCTCCCCATCAATGTATTAAGTGCCCAGACTCTCACATGGCAAGCATAGGTCTACCCAGAAACCTCAAGACTTTTTTTTAAAACTGATTCCTAGTAGCTGTTTCCTGTTCTCTCCTATCCAGGCCAGGATCTTGCCTACCCTCCCTCACCTTTGCTCTATTACCCACACCCACTCACTATAGTGCCTATAGTGAATATATATATATAGTTTTATATATATATAATATATATACATACTGCCAATGTGAAATGCCTGCCTAAACCAGGTGACTCCACATCATCTGACTTGTTTGTTTGACCATTGGTCCTCCCCCATTCCAGGGCTTTGGGGTCATGTGCTGAACATGTCTTCTGGGGTTTCAGTCAAGAATCCAGCCTGACAATCATATACATCAACCTGTCAGTGACTGAATGCCCTGGTGGATACTCCTGGGGTTTGTGGCTGAGTTTCTACTCAGCTCTCTAAAATCTGCCCCTTGCTGGCTCCAAATAACTCTCGACTCTCCACACTTATTTGTGCATTTCAGCAAGCACTTTATACCCTGCCTGAATGGTCCTTGATTTTATAAAGGATTGGAGGAAGAAGGGGAAGAGTCCCAAAATTACTTCAAAGCACTGGTTGGTTTCAAGAAAACAATTAATTCCCCTCCCATTCAGAGGAATTCTGGCATGCAAATTCTGTAGGACACTTGGTCCTCTTAGAATGACTATGTTGAGGTTGAGTGCTATATGCAAGATTCATGTCCCTTGACTGAGGTCTCCTCCCATTCTCTATGGAACTCGCATAAGGATGTAAAACCAGGTGCTTAAAGAAGTCCCAGGATTGTGGGTAGTATTCCCATAACATGGCCTTGGTGACTTTACTGCCTCAGGGCTTGCAGTAAGCAATTGGAAAAGTCACCCAGGGCATGTCCCCTCTTAAGGTATTATTTGCGTCTGGTAGTGGTGATAAAAGAGATCTCCAATGTATCTAGAATATTCTATGGCCTTAATAAATGCCTGATGATTTACTGCCTAGAATAATTATCTCTGTAGTCTTGGCATCTCTCAAGTGAGTGTGGAGCCCCACTGGCATGAGACATGTGGGTTTCAAAGTCCAAAAGTGAGTTCTGTCACATGCTAACTATGGGACCCTGGTCAAATTGCAGAGTTTCAGTGTCTTAATCTGTAAAATAGGAATGATGCTACCTATATTCACCTGTACTTCCACAATTGTTGTCAGGAACATGCTTTGTGAAGTTCCATATCACATTATAATATAGTTATTTCTGTATTCTTTAAGGGATTTAGAGTGATTCAAGGTATTGTGATCAATTGAATGATTGTGACCATACAGGACAACTCAAATAGATAGGGGGGGCAAAAATCCCTGTTTTGGATCCACATAAAATGTTGTGCTTTGGGCCCTGAAGACATGATTATCCTCCCTAATCATCCCCACCTAAGCTCATTTCATCGATACATTCCCCTCTAGTTACATGGAAGGTCCTGAAGATGCCATGACAAGAATTATGCTTTCTAAGGCAATCTATTTCCCTGCATATCTTGTGTGACCTCCCTTGCTACTGGCGCAGGGAGTCAATGAGGGCTCTTATTTTTACAGCCAATCATCCTTCTATCTCTTTGGAAGCTGCAGGATACAAATATGCTGTCCCTGAAACCTGTCCCCTGCAAAGTGATTTTGCAATTGAATCTGATTAATCAGGAACAGCTGAGAAGTAGTGTGGTTGTTTCAATTTTCTGAACTGGCAAGCCCCGGCTTGGAAAGTGGAAATGGGTCTGTGGTTCTTCAAAGTGACCTTGACACAGAATTGCTATGCAGATGGGAAGGTTTTCTGCCTGCATGCATGACTCTGTGTGTGTGTGTGTGTGCGTGTGCGTGCACGCACACACATGTGTGTCTTGATGGAGGAAAGGGATTAACTATTGACCAGGCAGAAAATGCGATCTCAGAGCAAAACATATACAAGTTTTGGAGACTACTCTTTCACTCATGGGAGAAGTTATATGGGACAGGTATCCCACCTTTATTAAGAAAGGGAAAATATTTCCTTAGAGCTATAAGTCATTGTGGTAGAGATTGTCAGTGAATGAAGTTAGACATCAATTATACTCCTCGGATCCTGGTGCCTTTTGGACACAATTGCATGACAATTATGCAAGATCTGTCCTTTCCTGAGACCAGGTCTCCCAGTTCTTTGTTGGTTCAGCTGCCTTGTCAGCAATTTGTAATCTGAAAGTTAAATCATGGCCAATTGTCACAGTGGACGCCCAAGAAGCGTTATGACTCCCCTTATGTGAATGTTTTAGTAAATGGCTCATTGGGAAAATATTTTCTGCTCAGTTGAAAGTTTTGCTGCAGGGACTACAGCTTGTGAATTTGAAATACAAACTCAGGTTATTCATGTGTAAAGACTGACCTTTCCCTGATAGATACTTAGCAAGAACATCCCTGAGTTATCAGCACACACAACTCTCATGAACATGGTTTATTCCTTGTGCTGATGATTTAAGCAGCATCTCTGCTTCTAACATGGTAAGACTGGGAACCATCACTTTAGCATATTTCAGATGAAATGTACTGATTGTATTCCCAATTCTCTTCTTCACAGGGCACAGGTAGACCCAGCCACAGAGGCATGAATAAAGATCCATGTTCTGAAACATGGGTGCCATGGAATGTTCTTAGCTTTATTTCTAGTATCAGCTCTCTGTGTCACACTGGTATAAACACTTGTGTATGATACCAGACTCCAAGACAACAGTAATCAAAACCAGAAAAATCCTTGATCCTAAAAGCATTTTTTCTGAAGTTCTAGAGGTTGTCTGATGTTCCTAGAACAATAGACTCATGAGACCTGAGAGTGAAGAGAGCCTTCAAGACAGGAAATATAAGAACAGTATGAACCCTGAGAGCACAGAATAGTAGGGTTCTTAGAAGAAAGAATGTCAGAGATGAGAAGGACTTGAATACATAAAATGTTGGTACTGGAAGGAACTTTCCAATGTAGAATTCAGTGTCAGATTTAGAAGGGACATAACAACATAGAAAATTAAATATCAAAAACTTCAGAGATCATCCAGTCCACCCCTTTCATTTTCCAGATGGATGAACTGAGTCTTAGTAAGGTAGAAGGACTCCTAAGGTTAGTTAGCAAGTTAATGGCAGAGCTATGGTGTATAACCATTTTTCTTGACTCCTAATCCAATGGTCTTTCCTCAAGCAGCAGATAAGATTTAAAATACAAGTCCACTTAGAGACAGAGTGTGCTGGATCAAATGTACATAAAAAGATATGGATGCCCAATATCACCCCTTTTCCTAAGAATGGATTTTAACAGAACTGGAGGAGGACCACCAGAAGGTCTTTGGCTGTACCATAGTGGAAGAGTAGGCCATGAACCCCACCAAAGTCCTTTGCACATTTCATGATGTTGTCAGGCACTGCCCCTTTTCTGAAAGCAAGGAAACTTATCAAATAGAATGACTCAATGTTCGTGTGGATAGTGTATTTGCAATGAGCATGCCGTTCCCATGAAGTGTGCATTCCCTCAACACCAAAGAGCTCATTCCAGGATATGTGGCCTTTGAAGTCACATCTTACATACCATGAAGGTCCTTTCCCTGGCTCTCCATTCATTCAATCTTTACTTTTTGATACAAACCATCTTTAAACTTTGCTCAGTCAGGACATTCCACTCCCCACCCCCCCAACACCATTACATGACAATTACTTCTTTTCTCAATCAGTAGATCTTCACTGAGCCCCTGATTCATGACCAAGGCCACATTGTTAGGCAATTAGAGACTTAATTCCAGAATGAAGACACAGCCCAGCTATCCTCTACCCTGCACAGCCCCTACATGAGGGATTATTTCCAGCTCTGGGCATTTGTCGCCCCAATCAGGGAGGTGGTACAGTTGAGCTATTGGGCCAACCAGTAAAACAAGTGCTGTCAATAATCCTAAAGAGGCCATTAGCTGCCTCTGGGCACTTTACAAAAGCAGACCTAACCCAGGATCATGGGCTTGCTGCTTCCAAAACAGGGCCTGATGCCCCACAGCTGTGTTGACAGAAAACCAAGCGAGGGACCCATCTGGGACCTTCCTGTAGGAGACAACATCAGGTCTGGGGCACAGAATTACTTGGATTCCTTTCCTTGTATTTTTGCATTTGTTTTTACCTTGTGTTGCTCATGCCTCTATAGCAGTGGTTCTCAACCTGTGGGTTGCGACCCCTTTGGGGGCTGAACAATCCTTTCACAGGAATCGCCTAAGACCATCGGAAAACATATATTTCTGATGGTCTAAGGAACCTGCTCTATCTGTCTCCAGGTGGGTCTGCCCACATATGACTATTAAAGGGTCCCAGCATTAGGAATATCGAGAACCACTGCTCCTTAGAAAACCTGTTGTATTAGACTGTACTGTGAGCTTCCTGAGGTCTTAGGAATAGTGCAAATTGAAGGGCAGGACCATGATGACAATGCTGTATCATAAATCCAGGGACAGTCACTTCCATAAAATACATGTGCAGCCATTTCCTTGGCCTTCAAGGAGACCAAGTCACAGGAAGTTGGACAGGGTAATTGCAGAACCAGAGAACATGCTATATATCCTAATAAGTTGGAGAATTTGGAAGTGCTTAACCTGGATAATAAATTTGAAACATGACAGTTATCATTGCGTGTTGAGAGGAAATCAAAACACATTAGACTTGTTTTCCTTCGCCCTACAAGGAGCAAAAATAAATAAATAAATAAAGTTCCAAAGAGACAAATTAAGACTCAATGACAGGGCAAAAAAAATGGAAAACTTCTTAACATCTGAACCAAAGGACAATCGGCTGTCTCAGTAAATTATTGGTTCCTTGGTTCATTTATTCATTGATTCTGCAAGCAATTATTAAGTGCTTCCTATGTCCCAGGCCCTGTCATTTCTTCTCACTGGAGGGAGGTTCAAATCTCAATAACCACCTGTGGTGCATATTGCAGAGGGCATTTTTGTTTAGGTAATCACTGGATTCAAAGGATACTAAGGTCCCTGCTTATGCCAAGAGACTGAGATTTCATTGCCTTATTCCCTTTCTGGAGTATATTCTAACACACCAGGTTGTTTCCCCAATGGAAAACATCAGGAGGAAGAATATCAAGCATAAAAATACAAAAAACAGCACTCTTCTTACTGAGGTGTTATCTTAATTACACACTCCATTCATATAGTTTTCTGTTTGTGCATAGTTAAGGGAAGATCCTTCCTCATTCTGCAACAAAGGAGAATTCCTATGGATCCATGACGTGGTATTTCAGAATGACTTTGGTCAAAGTTCCCCTCAGGTTACCAGGGAGGGAGAGAAATGATGCCTGGAGGACAGCCAATGTCATGGACCAATACCCTCTACTGAACCATGGTCAGGTCCTGTCCTGGACATGTCAAAGCTGAAGATGGAAACAGTCACCAGTAAATACTTATTAAACACAGACTACATATCAGACACTGGAGATTCAAGAAGAGTAGAAAGAAAGTCCCTACTCTCAAGGAGTTTACAATCTAATGTGGAGCAAGTGTTCCTATGTGAGGAGATACAATATGTGATTTGGGTTCAATTCAGAAAACAATGATCAAGCACCAGCTAGTTACCTTGTGGATAGAATGGTGGATCTAGGAGTGAGGAAAATCTCAGTTCAAATATTATCTTAGATATTTACTAGCTTCGTGACATTGGCCAAGTCACCAAAGCTTAGGGCTGTTCATTAAAAAAGGGTCTACTTCACAGGACTTTGATGAGCATCAAATGGTACAACACATGTAAAGTACATCACAAACCTTATAGCTATTATTATTCCTGTTATTATGTGGATAACCTTGAACTGAATGATGGCACTAGCTTGGATTTTCTTCACTTGGCAGGGATATTAAATGTAGGGCAAAGAAGGAATTTCTACTTCCTCCTAATCCCTTTATCCCATGAGGTCTCGTATAATTAAATTTGCACACTATTAGATGGTGGGTCTGCTATTTAGCCAGATGCCTCCTGATAATGGTGACAATAAGGTGGAGGAGGGTTGGAATATCAGAATTTCCAGACTCAAGCACAAGTCAGATAAAAAATTTACCTCAAAGCCATTCTTAGCCTAGGCTTCCATCTGCCACCAATCCACCCCCTCAGAACTAGCCTCCAAAAGTGTGGGGACCCAGTAGTCCTGCAACAGGGCTGAAAAAGAGTTGCTTACCCAGAGGCTGAGAGAGTGCACAAAAGATATGGGACTCTGGGCGTGGTGGAAAATAGAGCCATCTTTATTACCCCATGTACAAGCTTTCATAGGATGCTTCCTAATTGTTTTCCCCTGAGGACATTGTGCACTTCTTTGTTCCCAGGCTGTGGGTGTATACCATGCTGATCTTGAGAACATAATGCTCATACCTGTGTGTTAGAGCTCCTTCCTGGGGGATGAGGAACTGATCCAGGCCTGATAGCAGGCTCTTCAGCTGAGAGGGCTTATTCAGCCATCAGGGTGAGAGTCCCACTGTCCTGTGGTCCTCTACACAAAAGCACAGATCTTAGAACCCTGGGTCCAGAGGGCTTCTCATCCATCCTGCACTTTAACAAGCATCCCCAAGAACCACTCATGTAGCTTCTATTTGAAAACATCCACGGTTGTGGAACTCATGCTTTCATAAGGCAGAGTATCAGACATTGGGATTGCTTTTATTCTTAAAAAGTGGCTTATTCTTCCCAGATCAAATTTGTCTCTTTGAACCCTTCCTCCATTGTTCTTGATTCTGTCCTCTAGAGCCAAACAGGAAAAAGACTAATAAATAACTATGCCGTGTGATGGCCCTTTAAATATTTAACCACAGATACTATACCATCCCATGCCCATCCCTACCCCCAATCTATGATGTTCTCTCCCCTCCAGGCTAAACAAGACTAGTTCATCCCTAGGGAACTCAGTGCTTATTTGAACATAGGTTTTCGTGCCAACACTATGAACATCAGCATCTAGGCAGATAAGAGCACCATAAGGGTAGAGGACAATGGCAGATAAGTCTGCTAATGAGAGGGCAGAGGGCTGGGTCCTAGGAAAAGAGGAAGTCAAGTCTGTGAAGTTTGGCTAGGGACAGGCTGAAGAAACCATTCATTCAAAATTTGGAAATGACTGGCATCTCCATCTGCTGTTAAATCCAGCATGGAAGCCACATTCATCTGGGAGTTAGATATACTGGGGCCTCAGGGCCTCCCTGGGCTGTCTCCAAGCTGAAGGAGATGCTGAGATCTCTGCCTCCCTCCAACTTCTCAGGCTGAAAAGTTCAGTGACAGGTGGAAGAAATTGCACAAACAAATGGGGATGAAGATGATGGAGCTCAGGGCTCTGGGAACAAAATTTAAGACACTGTCTGCACAGTATGACAGAAGGCAAACAATCAGTATCAGGCTTTTAACAAGGTGTTGGTGGCAGCCTTCTTAGAGCCAGGGGAAACACAACAGGGAAGGAGGCAGGAATGTCTGGCTCACCCCAATGGCACTTGACCCCTTGGCCTCTTTTTCAGAGACTGCTTTTCTCACATCTCCCCAATTTCTTTCCCCCATTGATCATCTCACCGTGAAGCCAGATGCAGCTTATCCCAGCCAACATCAATTCTACTCCCTCATTAAGTGGCTCATCACAGTGTTGGAGATGGACAAGGGATTGCTGTTCAGGCCTGTGTCACTTGATTCACATTATTTATAAAGACAGTAGGGATGGAGACAGGAAAAGCCCATTGGGCTAGGAGTCACAGGGCAGGAGAGCTGGACAGAACCACAGAGGGTCATTTCAAACAATTTTGACCTAAGAAAACTATCTCTTGACTCAATCTCTGATAAGTAGTCAACCTGGATTGTCTGGAATTCCTCTGGGAAAAGAGACTCAGTCCACTATATCTCAAGGCAGTCCATGTCACTTTTGGACAGCTCTGATTTTCAGCATTTTTTTTTTGCATTATAAGAAAACAAAATCTATTTCTCTATGTCCTCCTTCTCCCCGACCTTTGCTTCTCACTTTGCTTTCCAGATCTCAATAGAATAATTCTGATCCCTCTTTCACATGTAAATTTAAAACTGTGAAAGATATGAGAAACCACACAAGCTACCCCAATTTGCTTTATATATGAGGAAACTTAAGCACAAAGAATTTAACTCCTTGTCCCAAGGTCACAGAGGTGATAGTGGTAGAGGTAGAATCCATACCTTGCTATGTACTGCTTTCATCTCTCAAAACTCCTTCAAACCAAAGAGAATAGCTATCACTACCCTCATTCTCCAAACTGAACATCCCCCAAAACTTTAAGGATCCTTACTTGGTGTATCTTCCCTCAATCTGCATTGTATCATACACTGGAAGAACTACAGCTCATCAGTGAGTGCCCTTTCCTAACAGATCATTCCCTGGGCTGTCCATACTCAGTGCTCCAGGCATCATCTGCCCTGGGCAGAGTGTAGCAGAATTGCCATGGATCTCATTTCAGTCTCAATGCTGCCCAGGATAATAGGAGACTTGACTTTGAGTGTCACATATCACTGTTGAGAACCAGCATAGGTAAAGAACAGCTTGAGAAGTTCTGGGTCCAAGACTCTGGGCTGGCGCATCCTGGCTTTATGTCCCTGAGTGGATCAGATCATTTAACTCTCGGTACCCTAGACAACTCTTTGAGGCTGTCAGAGCAGGTGAAGATCTGCATTGACAGAGCCGATTTCTTTATCTTCCTCCTCCTCCTAATTTGCCAATTCCTTCCCCTGTTCCTTCTCTATTTCCATCAATTCTTCCTCCAACTTCTCTTCTTTTTTCTCCTCTTCTTTCTCATTTTTCTCTTCCTTTTCTTCTCTCATTATTGAAATATGGCTATCAAATTAACACCTGGAGGTACCACAGAGAGCAGGTTGCCCATCAATGCTCACTGTGAACCATTGTGGGTACCTCTCACCCATCCCAGGGAAATGTGTCCTCTTTGTCTGCCAGCCAGCTCCATTAGCCCAATTTGGCTTCATGCACTGAGTTAGGTTTAAGCATTTGATTAACAGTAATTGGGAACTTTAGAGTAACTGAAGCTGATTCATTGGAGAGGCCTGTCATTACTCAAGAAGGCAAAAGCTCCTGAGCTTAGGATAAACAACCTACAGCATGCTCTCTAAGATAGGTGGTATTCTCTAGGCAGGTGTTTATTTTATCCCCACGTCTTGCTCAGGTCAAAATGTCCTGGGTGTAAGTAGGGCACCATAAGGCAGCAGCCCAAGGATGGCTCACTAGGAAATGCCCAGAGGCTCCAAGAGGAGAGAAAAATCAATGGGAAGAAAACCTTTCCAATCTACTCTTCCTCAAGTCTCATCATTGTCTATTTCCCTCCTATTTCTGAATGGGAAAAAAAATGTGGTAAAGCAACAGTTAGACCCGAGCCATTGCTGAATTACTGGCCCTGAAGTTGGAGGGTTCAGGAGCCACTCCTGGAAACCCAGAAGAGGAGCAGGTTAGAGAAAGATGCAGTAATGTGTATTTTCTTTCCAAGTGCAAATAGGATGATTTATTTAAATCCCACTTGACAGAGATGCTCTTCCCATATTCCATTGCAAGGATTTGAATGCCAAAGAATCACTTCATTTCTGGGGCTTTCCTTTTGTTTCCCATCACCAATTTGTTTTCTTTTTTAAATTCCCCCCCGCCCCCCCCCCCACACACGGACCTGCTCATGAGATGCTTGGCTCTGGGTATTCTCTGTCTAGTCTGTATTGAATGAAGTTGAAGGTTTGGAAACCTTCTTACACATCTAGTCTTCCCTCATCAATGTCAAACTCTCTGATTTATTCCAATATCCCCGCCCCCCACAAAAATTACTTCCTATATACTCTGTATCTTGTATGTACCCAGTTACTTGCATGTGTTCTCCCTCATTAGAATCTTAGCTCCTTGAAGTTAGGGACTGTTGTTGTGTTACACTGTAAGCAGTGTTTAATAAAAGGTTACTGACAGATTTATTAATCTTTGATGAATACTCAAACAGCTGGATTATTTCAACAATAATGACACTATCATGATAGGAATTCCCATGTAGAGATGGCAGAATAAAAGAAATCTCCATGAATGCAATCCTTGAATTCTAGGAACTCAGAGATGGAAGACAGCTGAGAGGCCACCAAATCCAGCCCACCCCTAAGCAAGAATCCATTCAACTGCATTCCCTGGCAAGCACTCTATTGGGCATAGTAAACACCAACTCATTTCAAAACAAACCATAAAATTATGTTTGGACAGAAACAATTCAGTACTGACACTGAGTCAGGCATGCCTGACTCAGTGGTCTCTGCATAGTCAGACTAATTTGATACACCAAAGTGCTAAATTAATGCAAAGTTAGAAGAATGAAAATTAGAAAAAAAGATAGAGTGTACAAATGAAACAATTCCCACCAGACCTATTTGAGTTATCAAGTTTAAAATTGGGAAATGGATAGAAGAAATGATGAAGAGGGGTGGCTAGGAAGTGGAGAGAATAGAGCACTGGCCATGGAGTAAGGAGGACCTGAGTTAAAATCTGGCCTCAGACATTTAACACTTACTAGCCTTGTGACCTTGGACAAGTCACTTAACCCCAATTGCCCCTCCAAAAAAAAGCAAAAAAAAAGCAAAGAAAAGATGATGGTACTGACTAGACTAACTACATACAGAATTTTAATTGATGTCAATGAATTACCATAGTAAAATCACAAGAAGTTATAAATCTCTTTCATTAGTAAACACATGACTCCTTGACAAATAGAATGTCATAGCGCTCACGGTTTAGAATATAACCTCATCTGTCAAGCTTATTGGAAAATGAGGGTGGTTAGGGAAGCTATAAGCATATTACTGAAAAGTAGTGGAGGAAAACATTAGCTTCAAGAAAATTTGGCAAGAGACCTAACTTGGTGGAGTCATCTTGAAGTCATTTAAGAGCATAATTATAAGGACAATATATCAACAAAAAATAGATACCATCTGAAAACCCTTGCTCACCATCGCGGATGGAATCAACATTACATTCCTAAAGGCTCTTACAGACAGAAGTATAAATGATAAGGAAGACAACTACAATCCTAAAAAGGGAACTGAAACACTTCACCTGTCTTTGGTTTCTCCCAGACCAACATCCTAAGGAAAAGTAGTTCTACCATGTGCTACTATTCTCTTAACCTGTGTCCCTTGCCCCCTTTGTCCTACTGCAATGGGCATCCCCACCCCCCACCCCAGATGTTTAATTGTAAAAGGGAGGAAAGAGCAAAAACAATAACTTGAGGGGAGGGACAATGGGTTCAAGAGAAGAGCTTCGTCATATATTTTTTAAGATGGCAGGGTAATTGGTAT
>JAQQSU010006700.1:0-13440 GCA_028627135.1 Pseudochirops cupreus | reverse complement strand
ATTTTACATATGTATACATGTGCGTATGTGTGTATTTGTGTCTAACGGGAGCCATTTGGACAGGAAAAAAACGGAAGAAAAGAAAAAAAAGGAATTTCCATGATAATTTAATTATTTATTTAAAAGGAATAGCAAGTTATACACAATATATTACTAGTTTCATGTACAATCACCTTTTTATTATACTATGTTATGGAAATAATTATTTTATTCCATAAATTAAAAATAAAATACATTTTTTTTTAAATTGTGGTTCTTCCATTTACTATCTGAGTGACCCTAGGTAGGGTCATTTTTCTGGGTTTCAGTTTCCTGATTTATAAAATGAGGGGCTTGGACTAGGTTACTGTAAAAGTCTCTTCTATTTCTAAGTACATAATCCCATAATTAAGGAAAACTATTTTAGACAGTGATGAAAAGTAGCTGAAATATATTTATATAAATCCCCACTTTGACAGATCTCACAGCTTACTATATCCATCAGAATAAAATTGATACATCTGAGGTTTTATCTTTATTTTTTATCTAAAAATCTTCTCCCCCTCAAAGCTTCTCTAACATTTCCCCTTTTCCTGGGGGGAAAAAGAAGAGAAAAACAAAATATTGTAATATTCATAATCAAGCAAGACAAATTCTCCATTGACCATCTCCAAAAATGCATGCCTTGCTCTCCATTTTAGCCCATCTGTCTGGAAGGGAGTAGAATACTTCATTATCTGTCCTCTGGAATCATTGTTGGTCATTTCATGAATCAGAGATGTCTTTACAATGCTATTATTATTGTACAAATTATTCTCCTGGTTCTGCTCGCTTCACTCTTCATCACTTCATGTAAGTCTTCCAAGGTTTCTCTGAAACTGTCACTTTTGTCACTTATGAGAAATATTTGTCACAAGAAACATTTTAAAATGCATAATTCATACAATTGAATTAGCCACAGAGGTCACAGAGTAACTCTAATTCTGCAATTATCTTTTCATTCACTCTAAGTGGCTAGATGACAGACTGGATTGAGCACCTTATCTGAGTTCAAATCCTGTGTCACCTCTTACTAACATTGTGATCACAGGAAAGATACTTAACCTCTGTCTGCCTCAGTTTCCTCAACTCTAAAATGGGGATGATTATAATAGAACCTGCTTCCCAGGGTTGTGGTGAGGATCAAATGAGATAATATTTGTAAAGTGCTTTGCAAGGCCTTAAAGCATTGTTGTTGTTGTTGTTATTCAATCATTTTAGTTGTGTTTGACTCTTCATGACTCCATTTGGGGTTTTCTTGGAAAAGATACTGCAATGGTTTGCCATTTCTGTCTCCAGCTCATTTTATAAATGAGGAAACTGAGGTAAACAGTGTTAAGTGACTTGCCCAGGATCATACAGCTAATAAGAGTCTGAAGTCAGATTTGAACCAAAGTCTTTCTGACTCCAGGCCCAGTGCTAAAGTGGGCAAATGTCCTCATAAAGATATTTCCTTTGTTAATGTTGAAAGATTATTCTCCTATTTCTACTTCTTGACATCGGTAGCAATGTTTCTGTTCATTTTATTGGGGGAAGGGGGAGTCTACATCTGACTCCACCTCTGGCTTCATAATCCTTTGGAACTTCTCAGAACCTTCTAATTATTTGGAAGAGAGGAGACAAGAGTCCCCAGAGAGTGCTGGCAGGTTCCATCAGCCTTCAAAGATGAGTTTTTATTATGATAGCCTTGTCTAAGGTATACCTTTCTCCTCCTATTACAGCACACTTAATCATAGAAATAAGAAGGCATATGGCAATCCTGGGAAATTGCAACAAGAATCTACCATCTAAAATGACTTTAATGTTTTCAATAACTTTGGATACCAGTAATAATGGAGATGGGAAGAATAGCCAGGGGGCAACAATTAGAGACCACTGGAAATGTCTCCTGGCCTTTCTAGTGTACATATCTTTTTGTTATAATCTAATTGGGTTCCTAGTTTTGTTTCAATTTTAATCATCAGTTTTGGATTTGTTAATTTCACACCTCTAAGACGACAGTCACTCTATTTGACCCTCCACAGCCTTCTGTCAATGTGCAGGTGTGCTAAATCTCCTAAAACATCATTATATGACTTTCTATTTCTTCAACACTTTGAAGGATCTGTGATCTCATCAATCTGTGTACTCCCTTCAATGATCTGAACCCTTAGGTAATCATTTATTCTGTGAAGCTCTTTTCTGTATACCACTATAAATCCTCCATAATCTATCCAATGCATTAGAAACCATCTCTTCAGTCTTTTAAAATTAAAGGTGTAAGATTAGGACCATCCATTTGTTATTCCTTACTTTTTATTCCTTAAATGGAACACGTCCTTTTTTCTTTTTTTAAATAAAAACAATTTTAATATTATTTTGGGTTTTTTCCCAATTACATGTCAAGTCAATTTTTAGCATTCATTTTTACAAGATTTTGAGTTCCAAATTTTCATCCTCCATGCCTCCTTTCCCTTCCCTCTTCCTAAAATGGAAGGCAATTTGACATAGATTATACATGTGCTATCACGTAGAACATATTTCCGTATTAGTCACAGTTGTGAAAGAAAAAAAGATCAAAAGGAAAAAAACAAAAAAGAATAAGTGAAAAAAGTATGCTTTGACCTGCATTCATAGCCCATCTATTCTTTAACAGGATATGAACAGCATTTTCCTTTGTGAGTTCTTTGCATTTGTCTTGGATCATTGCTGCTTAGAAGAGCTGAGTCATTCATAGCTAATCATCACACAATGTTGCTGATACTGTGTACAATGTTTTCCTAGTTCTGTTCATTTCACTTTGCATTAGTTCATACAAGTTTTTCCAGGGTTTTCTGAAATCTGCCTGTTCATTTCTTATTGCATGATAGTATTCCATTACATTCATATACAGCAGCTCATTCAGCCATTGCCCAATTCATGGGCATCCCCTCAATTTCCAATATTTTGCCATGACAAAAAGAGCTGCTATAAATATTTTTGCACATGTAGGTCCTTTTCCTTTTTTATGATCTCTTTGGGATAGAGACATAGTAGTGGTATTGCTAGATCAAAGGATATGCAGTTTTATAGCCCTTTGGGCACAGTTCAAATCTAGAAAATGGGTGGATTAGTTTACAACTCTATCAACAATACATTAGTGTCCCAATTTTCCCACATTCTTTCCAACATTTATCACTTTCCTTTTTTTATGCTAGTCAATCTGATAAGTTTGAGGTGGTACCTCAGAATTGT
The DNA here is from genome assembly GCA_028627135.1 of Pseudochirops cupreus. NCBI lineage: Eukaryota > Metazoa > Chordata > Mammalia > Diprotodontia > Pseudocheiridae > Pseudochirops > Pseudochirops cupreus. The sequence goes on along the minus strand of JAQQSU010006700.1, from coordinate 10,209 downwards.
TTTCATTTGCATTTTTTGAATTAAAAGTGATTCAGAGCACTTCTTCATATGCCTGTAGATAGCTTTGATTTCTTCATCAGAAAACTGCCTGATCATATCCTTTGACCATTTATCAATTAGGGAATGGCTTGTATTCTTATAAATTCAGTTCTATATATATTTGAGAAATGAAGCCTTTATCAGAGACATTTGCCGTAAAGACTGTTTTCCAGCTTTATACTTTCTTTCTAATCTTCTTTGCTTTGGTTTTCTTTGTACTTTGTATTTAATATAATAAAAATTATCTATTTTACATTTCATAATGCTCTCTATCTCTTGTTTTTTAATGAAGCTGTAACTCATTTAACTTCTCTTAGAATTTGGATGCTACACCACTTGGTTTAAATATGTTTAGCATTGATATTACTTCATTGTCTATGGTACCTTTTAGCAAGAGGTACTTTCCTTCCTCATCTCTTTCAATTAGGTCTATTTTTGTTTTACTTTGTCTGAGATCAGGATTGATACCCCTGCTTTGTTTTTTTTTTTTATTTTGGCTGAAGCAAAATAGATTCTTTTTTTTTCTTTTTAAATTTTATTTTAGTTTGCATAGCAAAATAGATTCTTTTCCAGACCCTACCTAATTTACTCTGCGTGCCTCTCTCTGCTTCAAGTGTGTTTCTTGTAAACAGCATGTTGTTTTTGATCTGCTCTGCTATCCACTTCTGTTTTATGGAAGAGTTCATACCATTCCAATTCATGGTTATGATTACTGTGTATTTCTGTCCACCTTATTTTCCCTCTTTTTTGTCCTCTCTCTCCTTTCATCCCTTCCCTACCACTTCCACTGATCTGCCCTCCCTTCTGTCAGTCCTTCCTCCTTTATTTAATTTTCTCCCCTCCTCCCCATGTCAGGTAAAATAAATTTCTGTATTCAACTGATTATGTATATTATTCTGTCTTTGAGCCAATACTGTTAGAGTACAGTTCAAGCAATGTCCATTGCCCACCATCCCATCTTCCCCTCTACCGTAGTAGGTTTTTGTGCCTCTTTTTGTGAAATGGTTTACCTCATTCTGCCTCTCCCTTCCTTCTGCATCCAGTGTACTCCTCTTTCTCATCCTTTAGTTATTTTTTTATGTCATTCCTCAAAGTCACTTTATACCCATACCCTCTGTCTACATATATTCCTTCTAGCTATACTATTAGTGGTATAATTTTTAAGAATTACAAGTATCATCTTCCCATGTAGGGATGTAAACAGTTCAGCTTCATTGAATCCCTTATGATTTCTTTTCCCTTTTTCCTTTTTTAAGCTTCTCTTGGGTCTTGATATTGGAAATCAATTTTTTTGTTCATTTATGGTCTTTTCCTTATGAAAGTTTGAAATCTTTCTATTTCATTGAATGACCATTTTCCCCCTTGAAATATTAAGTTTAATTTCAGTAGGAAGGTGATTCTTGGTCGTGGTCCTAGCTCCTTTGCCTTGCAGAATATCATGTTCCATGACCTCTGATCCTTTCATGTTAACAGCTGCTGAGTCCTGTGCAATCCTGATTGTTGTACTCAGATATTTGAATTGTTTCTTCTTGGCCACTTGTTGTATTTTTTCCTTGACCTGATAGTTCCGTAATTTGACTATGATGTTCTTTGTAGTTTTTATTTTGGGATCTCTCTCCTGAGGTGATTGATGGATTTTTTCAATGACTATTTTACCACCTGGTTCTAAGATATCAGGGCAGTTTTCCTTGATAATTTCTTGAAAGATGCTGTTTAGATCCTCCTTTTTATTACAGTTTTCAAGTAGTCCAATGATTCTGACACTGAGTCTCTTGGATCTATTTTCCAGGTCAATTATTTTTCCAGTGAGGTAGTTAATATTTTCTTCCACTTTTTTTTTCATTCTCTTGTATTTGTTTGATTGATTCTTGATGTTTCATATAGTCATTAACTTCCACTTGCCCAATTCTAACTTTTAAAGAATGGTTTTACTCTGTTAGCTTTTGTATCTCCTTTTCTATTTAGCCAATTCTGTTTTTAAGCAGTTGTTTTCTTTTTCCAAGCTGTTGACTCTTTTTTTCACAATTCTCTTGCATCACTCTCATTTATTTCCTCAATTTTTCTTCTACCTCTCTTAAATGATTTTTAAGCTCCTTTTTGAACTCTTCTATAAGTTCCTTCTGGGCTTGAGACCACTTCCCATATTTCTTCAAGGTTTTGCCCATAGGTGTTTTGAGAAGTCCTCTTCAGAGTTTGTGTCTTGATCTTCCCTGTCACCATAATAACTTTCTATGGTCAGATTCTTTTTTGTTGCTTTTCACTCATCTTTTTTGGCCTTTTTCCTTTCTTTTAAATTTGAGCTTTATTCTTGGAGTGGAAGGGGTACTATCTCAGGCTTCTTCTGCCAGGGGCAGCAGGCCCTGGCTGTTTACCTGGTACTGGACTGATGTTGCCCTGAGGCCCATGGGGGACCCTTGTGTCTGGAGCCGCACTGAGGAGATGGTGTTGCTGGAGGCCATAGGGGTCTGGCAGCTTACCTAGATCTGAACAAGGGCCCTACTGCTGGTGTCTGGCACATGCTGAAGCCCTTTGGATATTTCTGCATTTCCCTGGGTCACAATGAAGCACATGGAAGTCCGGTTGTTTCCCCGGGGTTACACTGAAGCATATGACACTTCTTGGAGCTGGATTCTGCCCATTTCCCTGGCTATGCTGAGGCACAGTGGGGTAATGGTGTTGAGGTTTCCCTGCTTCACCACACTGGGACTCTGGATCTCCCACTGGTTTGCTGAGGTGGAGCTTATTGCTAGTTTACTGGAATGCTTCCTGTCCTGAACTTCATTCCCCTTTTGCTTGAGTGAGATGGATATTTCTTGGCGATTTCTCAAATTTCTTGGGTTAAAAGATTGTTTTACCCCATCTTTTTGCTACTTCCACTGTTCCTGTATTTGTTTTGCGATACCATTTTCTGGTTGTTTGGAGATATGGGAGAGTTATGGAGATTACCGCTTACTCTGCCATCTTGGCTCCCAGAAGTCCAACTGACCACCTCCTTTTCCAAATATTGGTGATATTGCTTATGTTCCTTTTAATGTGAAAGTCTCAGTTGGTAACATGCTGTAGTCTGCTTATCCCACCCCCACCACCATTTCCCCATTGACCTTTGGGCTATTTGTAGATGGAGTCTGAGAACAACTCTACATTTATAATTGTTTCATGGGTGGACATATTTAAATAACTCATTACCTAGAGGCCAACCTCCTAGTGATGAGGTTTTCCATTTTAGCTACAAGGGAAAACATACTCATCATTATCCATGGATTGTCAAATTTTTAATGATGCTAGGCTTATACATTCTCTGAGTTACATATTACCCAAGGTAGACATGGTTTATGGCAGAATAATAAGCAGTCACGTGAGATGACAACTCTGTTCTCCACATAACCTCGTCTCCTCAGTTCTAAACCCACCATAAAGTGGGCCTCTTTCCTTCTACAACCTATCTCATGGGGGAGGAAGGAAAAAAGGAAACAGCTGAAGAAGTTTGATCTGTAAGAGGCCAGGAGTGTTGCTAGTGTCTCCAAGGGTTTGGAGAGGAAATTAAGCTCAGCATCCCAAACCATAATTCTAAGGAAATGAAAAGCTATTCTAATCATTTTCCAAATACTTTTGCATGGTAAGAAAAAAAATCATTCTGGTGTGTGATAGCTATACTACAGACCAAGTGATCTCAAAAAAGCCTCATTTTGTTCTTTCTCTTAGTATCATCAGTGTGGGATCATGAAGTATTTCAGTTGTGAAAACTCTATTTTTACTGGGTCAGAGGTAAGGTGCAGGGAGTTATGCAAGGTTGTTGGACTTGGCACAATTCCATTCAGACTGTCTAAAATCAGAAGAAGAAGTAAACTCTACCAGACTGAGTATCAATCTTCCTAACAGGATGATTTTAAAGAAGAAACTGGGATCTAGCTAGGCTGAACAAGTTCAGTGAGGTAAATGTTATCTTCAATAAATTAGAAGTCATTACAATGGTTCTGAGAAGCCTATAAACACATAACTCTTTTGAATACAAGGTCTTGCATATAGTCAGTATTGAATGAATGTTCAATGAATTAAATCGTTAGGTAGAGTCAATTTTGTTTTCACAAAAGAGAAAAGAATGGCCTAAGTTGTCTATAATAACACTCTTTATATACTCCCTCTAGGTCCTTGGGTGCAGCCTTTTTACTGAGTCCAAGTTTTGCAGAATAAATCCTTATTGAGTGGAGGTCCATCTTCCTCATCACCATCAGCAACAACCAATGACCAGCTGGCACTCATAGTTAGATGGGTTGAGTAACCCTGGGAAAGGCAGCACTTCCTGCTTCTAGCCCAGCCCTCACAACTATTATCTGGGAAAGCAAGTCTTGTAGAGAAGGTACCAGCCATCCTCACCAATTGCTAACAATTGCTCACAATCCTTAATAGAAGGATTTGTTCTGTAAAACTTAGACTCAGTGAAAAGGCTGCACCAAAGGACTGTGTAATGGTAATGTAAATGGAAAGACCTTTCCCATCCATGAATAGGCCCATATGACCTGCTTAAGTCATGAGTCTGTGGTGGGAGGAGCTTGCCAAGTGGGTGGAGCAAGAGGGGCAGAGAAGAGCTGAGAGGAAGTTGGTCAGAACAGTTAGACCTGAGGGAGAGAGAAGAAGCAGGCAGCAAGTGGTGAGTGTTTGTTTGTGGGAAAGCCCTAGCAGAGGCCAGGCTTAGGGACAGCAGTGCCTCCTGTATTGTTATTGTGTATAGATGTCTTTGTTGCTACGACGGATTTGGCTTTCTGGTGTTTAAATAAATGTTTTCTGGTGTTTGAATAAATGTTTTCATTCTATCTTCCATGTGGAGAGGCTGTTATATTTTGCAATTTAGAATTATGGCAGCATATTCATAACTGCTGTAGGTGTCGTGAATATCAAGTTGGTGCTACAGACCTAGAAGGCCACATGTGTCCTTGAGGCTGTAGGTTCTCCACCCCTGTAGATGATCTCTAATGTACCTTACAGGTCTAAATCAATGAGCCTGTAATAATGAAATAGAATACAGCTGGAACTCTTTAACTGACTGCCTACCCAATTCAATTCAAACCATCAAAATTGTATTAAGTGGCTACTATGTATGAGTGTAACACTGTATTAGGCATTGTGCTAAGTACTGGAGATACATAGAAAGTCAAAAGACAGTCTGCTCTCAAGCAGCCTACAGTCTCATAGAGGAGACAAAATAAAAATGTACAAACAAGATAAATACTGGATAGATTGGGGATAATAAATAGAGCAAAGACATCAGCAAAAAGGAAGATTTCCAGCTGTATCTCCACACTGCTTGCTTCCCAGGATGATGCCTCGGCTGGAAGCACTTCTATTTCCAAGGCTCTTGGGCTATCTCCATCAGGATCTGAAGTGAGATTGTGGTCAGGTTGTCAGTCGTGGTTTTGCTTACCTGGCACGTATAGACTCCTGTCTCTCCCTCGGGGTGCCTTGCTCCTTCACCTAAGCTGACTTGCCTGCCCAGGTCATGGCACTTAGTTTAGCAATTGGTGAAGGTGGCTGGCACCTTCTCTACAAGACTTGCTTTCCCTGATGATTGTTGTGAGGGCTGGGCTAGAAGCAGGACCAGTAGTCTTGGAGGTGCTCTTTCCCAGAGCTACTGGGCCCATCTAACTGTTGGTGCCAGCTGGTCAGCAGTTGTTGCTGGTGATGATGAGGAAGATGGGCCTCCACTCAATAATTACTTTTCTTCTTAATGATGGTTATTAGAGCTGTGCTGGAAGCAGGTCTAGTGGGTTAGGGGGCACTGTAATTTCCACGGCTCTTGGGTTCATAGCCCTGGGCTCTGTCAGGGTCTGAAGGGAAATGGTAAGGTTAGTGGTGATTTGATTTGCCTGGAACATGATGCTTGCTGTCTCTTCCTCAGGTTACCTTTCTGCCTCATCTAGAGTGACTTGTCTGCCCTGTGTATTGCAGTTGGTTGGAGATATAGCAGGAGTATGATCCAAGCAGATGGTCTGAGGAATAATAAAGCAGGACAAACTGGGGCCTCCAGCAATTCCTTAGGTTAGCTGGAGCGTAGAGTACATAAAAAAGAGTAGCACAAAATATATCTTGAAAAGTGGGTGGGAATTAGATTGTATAGGGCCTTAAGAGCCAAGAAAAGGGTAGACCTTATAAAATACTTGGGAATCTACCTGCCAAAACAAACCCAGGACCTACATGGACACAACTACAAAACACTTTTCACACAAATAAAGGCAGATCTAACTAATTGGAAAAATATCAATTGCTCGTGGCTGTGTCAAGCTAATATAATAAAAATGACAATTTTAGCAAAATTAAATTACATGTTTAGTGCCATACTAATCAATCTACCAAAAAATTACTTTATAGAGCTAGAAAAAAATAGTAATAAAATTCGTTTGGAAGAACAAAAGGTTCTGAATATAAAGGGAATTAATGAAAAGAAATACTAGGGAAGGTGGCCTATCCATACTAGATTTTAATCTCTATTATAAAACAGCAGTCATCAAAACTACTTGGTACTGGCTGAGGAATAGAGTAGTGGATCAATGGAATAGATTGTGTACAAGAGACTCAGCAGTCAATGACTATAGTAATCTATTGTTTGATAAACCCAAAGACCCTTGTTTTGGGGATAAGAACTCACTATTTGACAAAAACTTCTGGGAAAACTGGAATATAGTATGGCAGAAACTGGGCATAGACCATCATCTAACTCTGTATACCAAAATCAAGTCTAAATGGGTGCATGATCTAGGTATAAAGGCTGGTACTGTAAGCAATCTGGGAAAGCAAGGAATAGTTTACCTGTTAGTTTTATGGAGAGGGGAAAACTTTGAGACCAAACAAGAATTAGAGTGCATTATAATATGCAAAATGGATAATTTTTATTACATTAAATTGAAAAGTTTCTGTACAAACAAAGCCAATGTAACCAAGATTAAGAGGAAGTAGAAAACTGGGAAAGAATTTTTATAACCAATGTCTCTGATAAAGGCTTCATTTCTAAAATATATAGAGAATTGAGGAAAATCTATAAGAATACAAGTCATTCCCCAATTGACAAATGCTCAAAGGATATGAACAGGCAGTTTTCAAAGAAAGAAATTAAAGATATCTATAAGCATATGAAAAAATGCTCTAAATCACTATTGATTAGAGAAATGCAAATCAAAACAACTCTGAAGTCCCACATCTCACCAGTCAGATTGGCTAAGATGACGAAACAGGAAAATGACAAATGCTGGAATGGATGTAGAAAAATTGGAACACTAATGTATTGTTGATGGAGTTGTGAACTGATTCAACCATTCTAGAGATCAATCTGGAACTATTCCCAAAGGGCTATAAATAATTTCATACCCGTTGATCCAGCAATACCACTTCTAGGGTGGTTGTACCCCAAAGAGATCATAGAAGTGGGAGGAAGACCCATATGTACAAAAATATTTATAGCAGCTCTTTTTGTCATGGAAAAGAATTGGAAATTAAGGGGATGCCCATCAATTGGGGAATGGCTAAACAAGTTGTGGCATATGAATGTAATGGAATACTATTGTGCTATAAGAAATGAGAAGCAAGGGGGCTGCAAGGTGCTGCAGTGAACAGAGCACTGGCCCTGGAGTCAGGAGGATCTGAATTCAAATCCTTCCTCAGACACTTAACACTTAATAGCTATGTGACCTTGGGCAAGTCACTTAATCCCAATTGCCCTCCAAGAAGCAAAAAAAAAAAAAATAAAGAGAGAGAAAGAAAGAAATGAGGAGCAGACGGACTTCATATTTACCTGAAGAGGCTTATACGAACTGATGCTGAGTGAGAAGAGCAGAACCAGGAGAAATTTCTACACAATTACAGACACAACGTATGTGTGACAACCAGCTTTGATAGACTGGACTCCTATCAGCAATGCAGGGTTATAAGACAACTCCATAAGACTCATGATGAAGAGAGATGTCTACATTCAGAGAAAGAACTCAAAAGAACAAAGGTTGAATGCAGATTGAAGCAAACTACCTACTCTTTCTTTTTCCTGTTTGGTTTTGTTTCCTCTTTCCCATTGTTCATTCCATCCATTACAATCCTTCTTTATAACCTGACTAACGTCTAATGTGAAAGTATTTGCAGATCCTATACATGATTGCATACCACCATAAGGAGGGGAAGGATAAGGCGGGGGAGAAAACGTGAAACTCAAGGGATTGTGGGACTGAATCTTGTAAACTAAAAGTAAACAAACAAATTAATAAAGACAAAAAAACAGAAACTGTTTGTTCCTATTCTTTGACCATTTATCTATTGCACAATGGCTCTTGGTTTTCTTTATTTCTGCAATTTGCCTACAATTTAGATATCAAGCCCCTATCAAAGATATTTAATACAAAGATGTTTTTTCCTAGCCAATTGCTTCCCTTCTTTTCCTAGATGTGTTCATTTGGTTTATACAAAAGCTTTTCAACGTCATGTAATCAAAATTATCCATTTTATCTTTTGTAGTTGTTTGATGAAGGGTTAATTCCCTATCCATAACTGCATAAAGTAAAAAAGTTGCTTCTCTTTAATTTTAATGATATGGTCTGTAATATTCAAGTCATGAATCTATTTTGAACTTATTGTTTAACACAGTATGGTATTAACTTAATTTCTGCCAGATTACTTTAAGTTTCCCAACTAGCTCTTATCAAATATGGTATTAATTCCTAAGTAATTTATTTTTGGTAGTTTATCAAATGCTGTTGCTTTTCGTTTTGATTTTTACTTCTTTACGTTATTTTCTTTATAGTATTTTTTAAAAGATTTGTAAAATTTATTGATAAATGCTCTTAAATTGTTATAGAATAGCAAAACATTTATGGTGTTAATAGTAGCAGTAAAAATCCAAATGTTTGACAAGGATCTATCTCAGCCCTTTAAAAAAAAAAGTGGGGGGGCGGAGCCAAGATGATAGCATAGAAGCAGTAAAACTCTGCAGCTCCCCCCATAACCACCTCAAATACCTATAAAGTATGACTCTAAACAAATTTTAGAGCTCCAGAACCCACAAGAGTAAAACAAAGCTCCCACTGAAGGCAGCCTGGCAGGTGGGACAGGAAGGGCTCATCGCAGTGCACTGGGAGCTGAAACTAGCCTGGCCTGAAACCATGGCTTGGCCCCAGGGCAGCCAGGACAAGGTACAGCTGGAGCTTTCAGGAAAGTGGAGCACCAGCAGCTGTGGCAGTTTCTAGAATTATCAACCCATAAGAAATAAGGACAAAGTGAAAGATCAATGGAACTCAGCTAAATTTGGGGGAAAAAAACGGGTCTGGACTCCAGGGCAAGAAAGCAGCAGAAGTGGTGGCCCTGAAGCTGCCTCCACGTGGCTGTTTTCAGAGCTCTTGGCCTGCAGATTGCAGGCGGGCCAAGCAATCATTCAGAGGCTAAGTGCTCTTGCCTTAAGCTGCCTGAATTGGGATCGTGGTCTTGGGTGGTGGTCCTGAGGTGTGTTTTCAGTGAGCCAAATCTGGTGGGGGCTGCAGTGGCCTCCTAATAGCTCTGGTAGCTGTGAAAACCCCAGCAATTTAGGACAAAGCTCTCCCCTCGGGAAGCAGAGTTCCACAGAGCTAAAAAGTCAAGTAATTGACTGCAACATGAGCAGGCAAAGGAGGCAAAGTAAGAACAGTAATCCAACTTTAGATTCCTTTTTTGGGGACAAAAAGGACCAAAACATGGAACAGGAGGAAGACAACACAGTCAGAATTCCTGCACCAAATGCTTCTGAGAAAAATGTAGACTGGTTACAAGCCATAGAAGAGCTTAAGAAGGATTTTGAAAACCAAATAAGAGAAGTGGGGGGAAAATTAGGAAGAGAAATGGGAATGATGCAAGAAAATTATGAAAAGAGAGTCAAAAACCTGACTGAAGAAAACAATACCTTAAAAAATAGACTAACTCAAGTGGCAAAAGAGGCCCAAAAAGCCAATGAGGAGAAGAATGCCTTAAAAAGTAGAATTTGCCATTTGGAAAAAGACTCTCAAAAGCTTGCTGAAGATAACAATTCCTTCAGTATTAGAGTGGAGCAAATGGAAGCAAATGACTTTATGAGAAATCAAGATACTATTAAACAGATCCAAACAAATGAAAAAAATAGAAGGCAATGTGAAATATCTCACTGAAAAAAGCACTGACCTGGAAAATAGA
>JAQQSU010000670.1:0-19279 GCA_028627135.1 Pseudochirops cupreus | reverse complement strand
AAAAAATCTCTGTGGGGCTCTGCTTCCAGAAGGGAAAGCTCTGTCCCAAATCGCTGGGGTCCTCCTGGTTGCTGTAGCTCTTAGGAAGAGGCTGGGAACTCTTCCTATTTGCTTCCAGCTGACTGGATAGCGAGGACTCCAAGACCGAGGGCCAAGACGGCGATCGGGATCCAGGCTGCTCAACGCGAGAGCACTGGCCTGAGAAAAATCGCTCAGTCCCCTGCTGCCTGCAGGCCGTTGGCGGGAAGCTACAATGGGGAGGCGGGTGCAAAACCTCTGCCTTTCGCTTTTTGGCTCTGGAGACCTTCCAGGCTGGACTGCTTATCTCCCCCTTTCGCAAATCCCACTCGCAGCTGCTGCTAATCCGCTCACCTGAGAGGCTCCTCAGCTCCTCCTTTTCGGCCCTTGCGGCACAGCCTCGGCTTTAGGCCAGGCTGGTTTCGGTTCACAGTGCTGATATGGTTCCTCGTAGCTGAGCTGACTTTAGTGGGAAGTATCTTTGTGTGCATTTTGGAGTTCTAGGATTGGTTTAGAGTCCTATTTTGTGGGTATTTTGGGGTGGCTATGTGAGAGCTGCAATATGTTGCTGCTGCTACACCGCCATCTTGGCTCCACCCCCCTCTTTAGCTTCTTTTAAAAATTTTGCATCATTTTAAAAAATGTTTAAATGATGTATCTTAGTAAATGTGTGTGTTTTTTCCTGCATTGAAATATTGATGATGCTATATTGCATCATGTAACCATATAGTATTGTATTGTGAATAAGTCATTATATACATTACTGCTGATGTATACTAGACTTTGCTAGCTTTTTAAGACCTGTCAGCAAATTTGACCATTGATCAGTTATAACTTCCACTCTGTGTTTCCATTTGGAAAAAAAGGCAATCACTTTGACTTTAATTCTGTTCAGCATGTATGAATAGTTTTTCAAAATTTTCTTTATCTTCTCTTCTTTCCCCCTTGTTTTCTTTGCCCACTTATTTTTATTCAATACCCCCCAGTTGCACCAAGGCTTCTACTAGCCTCCCCTCATTGCTCCAGGACACCCCCCCCCCTCCCAGAGAGTGGTATCCTGCATTTTGGGAACTTTAGATACTCTTCAAAGGGTATGTAAACTATGAGTCCACTGCCATGATTGTCTTTGATCTAAGAAATATTGCCAAATGACCATTCTTTTATCAATACCCTGCTGGCCTTATTAATAAAATTATTAAATTGTCTAGAAACTATGTATCCTGAACCTTTTTAATCATCACAACCCACCAAAATCAGTAGTATTTCTATTTATTACCAATTAAATCTAGCTGGAAAAGATTTAAAAAAAGAAATTCCATTTAATATAAATATAAAAATTATAAAATACTTGGGGATCTCTCAAGATATTTATAGGAACTATATGAATATAACTACAAAACACTCTTTACATGAATAAAGATATGCATAGATAAATGAAGAAATATTATCATGAATAGATTGAGCCTACATAATAAAATTGACAATACCACAAAATTAATTTACTTATTCAAAGTCATACTAAATGAACTTTCAAAATAATAATAAAATCCATATGGAGGAATAAGAGGTCAAGAATGTTAAGAAAATTACTGAAAAACTGGGAAGGAAGGGGGCTTAATTTTTTCAGATTATATACTATACGAAAAACAAAAAAGCAGTAACCGTCAAAACAATTTAGTACCAGTTAAGAAATAGAGGTGTGCAGTTAGTGCGCAGGACATGAAGTTATCTTCCTGAGTTCAAATCTGCCCTCAGACACTTGTTAGCTGTGTGTTCCAGGATAAGTTATTTAGCCCTATTTGTCTCAGTTGTCGGTAAAATGAGCCAGAGAAGGAAATGGCAAAACACTCTTTGGTAAGAAAATCCTAAAAGGGATCTAAAATGCAGTACATAACACATAGCATGTACAGATAAGGTAGCAAGACACAGAAGCAAACAAAGCCTAGCAGCCTAGTGTTTGACAAGCCCAAAGATTTTAGCTATAAGGGGATAGAGTTATTATTTAACAAAAACTATTGGGATATCTGGAAAGCAGTCTGGCAGAAATCTAGACCATAATTTCACACTCCATACCAAGAAAAGTTGCAAATAGATGCATGACTAGATATAAAGGGTGACATAATAAGCAAATTAGAGGAGTAGGGAAGAATTTATTTATCAGTCCTGTGAATAGGGAAAGACTTTATGACCAAACAAGAAAGAAGGGGTAAACTTTTATTGAGCTCCTACCCTGTGCCAGGCACTATATTACATACCTCCCTAATAGTATCTCATTTGATCTTCACAACAGCCCAAGGAGATAAGTGCTATTATTATCCCCATATTAAAACTGAGAAAACTGAAGTAGATAGAGGTTAAGTAGATAGACTTGCCCAGGGTCATACAGCTAATAAGTATTTAAGACCAGATTTGAAATAAAATCTTTCTAACTCAAAGCCACACACTTTGTCCATTTTGCCTAGCTCTAGCAAGAGAGAGGGTCACAGAAAGTAAAATGGACAGTTCTGAATACATCAAATTTAAAAGTTTGTGCACAAAAAAATCAAGTCAGCTACAATGAGAAGAGAAGCAAGTAAGTGGAGAGAAATTATTTATGTCAAGTTTCTCTTATAAATGACACATTTATAAAATATGTAGGAAAATTGTTCAAATTTATATGAAGAATAAGAACTATTCCCCAATTAATAAATGGCCAAAGGACACATGTGAATAGCCAGTATTTCAGAGAAAGAAATCGAAGTCATCAATGACAATATTTTTTAAAAAGCTTTAAATCGCTAATAATTAGAAAGATTCTGCCTCGCACTCCTCAGTTTGGCAAAGTCGCCAAAAAAATGGAAAATGACAAATGCTTTTTGAACTGATACCTGGTAAAATGAGCAGAATCAGGAGAACAACTCATGCAACAACAGTAATACCATAAAGATAATCAAATTTGAAAGAGGTAAGACCTGATTATTACAATGAGCAACACCAATTTCAGAAGACTTCTGATGAAAGAGGCTACTTCTAAGACAGATCCAGAGTGTAGACTGAGACAATTTTTTTTGACATGACCAATGTGGAAATTGTTGGGTTTTTTTTTTTTGGCTGTGTGTTTCTAAAACAGTGATTTTGTTTTTCTTGCTTTCTCCATGGGGGGTAAATGGGGAAAGGCAAAGGGTGAAAAACTGGACGTTCCTTTGAAAATAAAATTAATCTATAAATAATGCTATTATAAAGGAAAAAAGTTAAATCTTTAAAATAAGACTAGTAGCACTATTTGTAATTGTGAAAAACTGGAAACAACTAACTGTCCATTAATTGGGAATTGTCTGGGGGAAAAATCAATCAATCAATAAGCATCAATTGCCTATTATGTACCAGGAATGATGCTAAGTTCTGGAGATATGAAAAAAGGCAAAAGACAGTCCCTGACTTCAAGAAGATTATAATCTAATGGGGAAGACCACATAACATAAGCAAGGAATATACAGGATAAATAGGAAATAATTAACAGGAAAAGGTACTGGAGCTAAGAGGAGAGTTCCTGGGGAAGGCTTCCTGTAGTAAGACACATCTACATTAAGGAAAGAAATGTGAAACAGTGCAAATGAAAACATGCAGAACTGGAACATCAACATAAAGGGAAAAATATCCATAGATATAGCCGTGAATGGACAAGCAAGAAATAATTGTTATAAATAGCTCTATATATACAACACCTTTTTTTTTGCCCTTTGGGGGGAAAGGCAGGGCAATTGCCCAAGGTCATATGGCTATTGTAAGGGTTAAGTGTCTGGGGCCAAATTTAAACTCAGGTCCTCCTGACTCCAGGGCTGGTGCTCTATTCACTGTGGCACCTAATCACTCCCAGAAAACACTTTTTAATAAAGTTCAGGTAGTTAAAATGTACACTTAATTATTTTGTTTAATGTCAAGTTCTTAGTAAATTATTTATTTTTAAAAATTATTAAGCCCCAAAATTCATTTCTAGTTTTTAGTTAATTCTATTTTTCAGTATGCTGCTAAAGGCGGAAAAAAAAAAAACCCAACTCTCTAAAAGTCAAATTGCTCCATAATACACCAGTACATGCACATTCAAATACATACATAAACACACACACACACACACACACACACACACACACACACACCCTCACACATAAAGCTACAGGAATAGAAACAACATTTGTGAAAAAAATCACACATAGGCAATGTGCCTAGCACATGGTCTTCGATTTTTGCCTGGGCCACTGAGAAATGACATGATTTGCCTGTCAAATGAAATAATAATTATAAAGCACTTAGAGTGAAAAATAATTTATTTGGACCCCTACTCTATTCCAACCTGTTAATCAATCTGATATTCTACATAAATCATGTAAGGAAAGACAGGTTCTTATACTGGGTCTCAAACTTTAATGTAATTTTCATGACTGGTTTGCCAAGTTATAAAACTCACTTATACAGCCACAGGAATTCTGACAAAGATATCTCCATTCTGTTTCACTCAAATTCCATGTCCAAACCGAGTATGGTGGGAAGCCTTGATGCTTTGGAAAATTTCTCAATTTATTTTTGTACCTCCAGACCATTCTCTTTTGTCTAACATGAACAGGTGACCATCTTATGACCCTCTGCTGATGTCATTTTTTTTTTGGCCCTCAATAGCAGAGTCTATCAACCAATGAGATTCTGTATTTCACCATGCCTTATTTGCATATTTGGAAACTATATTAAAACAAAGTCCTGTCAGAAAGGGGGCATCTTGGATCACGAGGAAGATCTGATGTCCACTTCTTTAGAGGGGAGCCATTGTCTCAGAGTTCTGTCTTGGTCTCTTTTATTGTAGGTTGGACAATTTTAATCCCCACATTCATACAATTCCTGATGGATAGTAGGAGCTTAATAATTGTTCCTTTCCCTTCCTTTTCCCTATATTACATCTAGTATTCATAAGAGGTAGGACTTAAATTGACTCTAAGGCTAGTCTTCTACTCACTATGCTACATGGCTAAGTGCCTACTCTCTCACATACATTACATAATATATGGGTGTTTGAAGACATTTACAAGTATGTGTTTGTACATATATGCATGTGACATAAAAACATGTTCATTTATCTAGATCTATAGTAATTCTTTATCACCTGAAGATTGAATTTTCACATCACTATTTAAGGTCATACTTTCAAATGATGAAACACGCTAACCACCTACTAATGGTAGGGTAATGGAATCAAGATGCAGAATAAGACATACATTTTGAATACACTGAACAAAGGAATTCATTCTGTTTGACTGCATATTTTTCACAAGGGTTTTGTTTTACCTAAGGAGGATTGGAGAAGATGGAGGATAAAGAAGTTAGGGCTAGCATAGTCTTGCCTCCAAAAAGAAAGAAAGAAAGAAAGAAAAAGAATGTCATTTAAAACATTTTCATGCACAGAAGAGAACACAAGAAAGACCAGAAAGAATCACAAACAGGATACCTTTGAAAGTTTTGTGTTGAATTTATTATACATTGAAAAAGAAAAGTAAGCTATATATAACAGAGATTCACAATTTCACAATCTTCTTTTATTTTTAACTGTGTATGTGGAAATGATCATTTTATGTGGCATTTGTTAAGATCAGAATAAAAAAATTGAAGATACAAATAATGACATTGACTATATCTTACCATGCAGGAAACAATTAATTACTGATAAAAGATTCATATAAGAATCAATTATCTATGTAATCAGTTACAAACTAGTTAGATATAAGGTCAAAACCAACAACAAAGTTAAAGTGATACTTTGGACAACTATAGCATTTTCAATTTGATGTGTTAAATGAGTGTTCTATGTACAAAAGTGGGAAAGAGAAGAAGATATTGACCTTGCTTATTATGATTTTCTAAAACTATTTAACCAACATAAACCAAACACCACCACAAGGCCAAAAGAATCCAAAAATCATAACAAACTGACAAATATTTGATCTTCTTGCCAAGAGCATCCAAGGGCAACACTGGTTTCAAATAAAAACATTTCTAAAACTCTACAAGGGAAGGTATTTGAAATTAGTGATGCAAAACAGCAAAAAAGCTGAATGAAAACATGTATGCAAAAAACTTGAAGATCGTTTATTATACTTAGCCTGACGTTTAAAAAGCCCCTATAATATGGTGCCATCTTAATTTCCCTATTTATCTTTCCGTTGACTCAAAGTTCACATTCATAATTTCTTTGAGTGTTTTGTCAACCGTATCCCTACCATGACTTTGCATAGTCAGGAACACATTACCATACGCAACCTAGACTTCTATAGGAAGAATGGGCTAACCATATGCTATTGATAGTATCAGCCTATTCTCCTACTTTATCCTATCCAGAATCTTTCTTAATCTACCTATTAAGTAATTCCCATACTAGGTGGTTAGCTAGTTGGGGCAGCAGGTAAAACATCGGGTTTAAATTCAGTAAGACTCCTCTTCCTGAGTTCATATGAAGCCTCAGACTTTTACTACCTGTGTGACCTGGATAAGTCACTTAACCCTGTTTGCCTCCTTTGTAAAATGAGCTAGAGGAGAACATGACAAACCACTCTAGTACCTTTGCCAATAAAAAAAACCCCAAATGGGATCATAGAATTGGACATGACTGAAATGACTGAACAAACAGTAAATTACAACATGCCCCACAAAAATATTCTTAAAGAGATATCCAAACTGTTAGCATTCTCTTTAGACTTAAGAAACTTCAACTCCATCCCTATCATGTTCAATATGCAATAAGTTGCACACCGTCATATACTGAGGCCCTGTCCCATAGTCCATGAAATAAAAGTCTATAAAAACATGGTGTCTCAGAAAACACAAATTTTGCTATGGATTCACTTTGGGATACTTAAAGTATTACCTCTTTGCAGTAGGGCATCAGAATAACTCATACTTAGACTTAAAAGCATGGGCCATACATGTATGGGAGGGGCAGTCAGTAGTTTCATTTTTCTGGAATGTGGGATACATAGCTAAGTACTGTGAAATAAAGATGGGAAAGTTGGATGGAATTAGATTGTAGAGGATCTTTAAGGTCAGTCTAAGAAATGTGTACTTTTATCATTAATGAGTAAGAACCCATTAAATGCTAGTATGCAGAAGAATCAAATTAAAAGATCTCAGTCTAAGGAAAATGACTGATGATGTGAAAAAATTAGTTTGAAATAGGGTGATAGTGGAGGCAGGAACACAAAGGTCACAGTAACCATGAAATAGCCATAAAATGCAGTACACAAAATAAAATTGGTAATACAGAAAACATTTTTTCTCTCTAGTAATTTCCTAGAATTCTGTATGCTTTTGTGCTAACGTCTCAAGAAACATTTCAGATAATATTCACTTTTCATAACACAATGAAGTCTATAGTACAATAAATTCTGAAAACTACAATATTTTTTTCACTTGAATCTTACCTTCCACTATGTCAGATGACTATGTGGGGACATAGTACATTGCAAGGTGGCCATTGCAATAACATTCACAGGTGACAATTAGGGCATCTGTATTAGTGTTCTGGTAGTAGAAATTGATAAGAATAGACAGATGTGACAGATATTCTGGAGGTAAAGAATATTCAAGATTTAGTGACTCATTGGGTATGAGAAGTAAAGAAAGGGAAAAGGTCAAAAATTTCAAACACAAGAGACTGGAAAAAAAACAAGAATTAGAAGAAAGCTAATGAATGGGGTTTTAGATGTGCTTGAGTTTGAGCTTCTGATGAGATATTCAGGTAAATATGCCATATAGTGAATGGAGAATGAAGCATTGGTGCTTTGGAGAGAGATCTCAGTACTAGGGATATGCCTCCAAAGAATATGAAGTTTCTTAGGAGAGTGTCCCTGGATTCACTTCAATATCAAGTACTGGATAAGCCCTTACTATGTGTTAATGAGGCACTAGAAATGCAAAAATGAAAAATGACATAAGTTTTGACTTTACAGAGCTTACCATCTACTATTATAACAAAGGCTCACGGTACCATAGGATTTAGAGCTTCCAAGGGTCATAAAAATAAACCACTCACTTTAAAAATGAGGATATTAATCTGATCATTTCTTTTCCAAAGCAGATCTAATGAAGAAAATAGCAACAGAGAAACAGAGTAACCATGTATCTGAGGAAATATAAGCTGTGATTCACAATGAAGAATTGGCTGAGGAACCTCAGACCCTGAAAGAAGCTGAGACTGTTGCAACCCAAAGCATGTGAAGCATTTCCAACTGCCTAACTTTTTCCTGCCTCTCCAACAACAATGCATATCATCCATGGGCACTAAATAAATACGTTTCCATCTCTATGAAAAAAAAATGAGGATTCTGAGGCTCACAGGAGTTAAGTGATTTATGTGTCACTAGGTACAGAAATGAATATACTCTGAGATAATGTATTCTAGGAAAAATTTACATAAGAGAGTTCTCCACTGAGATGAAAAATTACAGGATTATAGATTTAAACCTGGAGGAGACCGAAGGTTCAACCTCTTCCAGATGAAAAAAATTGAGATGAAGAAAACTTTGAAGAGAAGATGAAGAAAATGAAAAGGACAATGAAGAAAAACTGAAATCTGAAAGGAAAGATGAATGAATGAAGGACTGAAAGAATGAAAAAGCATTTATTAAGTGCTTATTATGTCACAGGCACTGTACTTAGCACCATAAATACAAATCTCAAAAGAGAGATAATCCCTGCCATCAAGAAGTATACATTCTAACAAGAAAAGCCAACACAGGGAGAAAAAGTTTTGGTCTCGGGACACAAAGGTGGTGAGCATATGTGTAGGGCACTCAACTGACACAACTTTTTAAGAGGCAATAATAATATTTTTGTGATTACTGTGCCCACAATAAAACATAGTAAGTGGAGTTAGAAAGGCGGAGAAGAGAAAGGGTAAGCACTTGAGCAAATGTCAAAACAAAATGTCAAACGGATGGATAGAATGGAAAGATGAAACATGTTCTGGAATCTGAGGATAATAAGATACACTTGAGTAATGGAACTAGTTTATACTAGTTCCTAAAGCAGGATGACTAAAGATAAGTGCATTACTTTCCCAGTGTCTTGAGGCACAGATTATAGAGGTTCAGATTGCAAAAGTCTAGGTGAAGTCTGAGGGTCATTGGTCCAGGTGGGGAGAACTGAGCTGATAGCAGCAGGCAGAGAGAGAGATGGTTTCAATGGTTTTGTTGGATGTGAAGATGAAGACAACTCACCTAAGATCACATAGGCAGAAAGTAGCAAAGGCAAAATCTGAATCTAAGTTTTCTGATTCCAAATCCAGTGATATTCATGGCTCTTATAAGCATGCCTTTCTCTCACACATCCCAGAAAGCATAGATGGCAAAGATACATGGGTTCTACTTTAAACTTATTATTAGAACAGATAGCACAGATTATTTTTTTAGACATTAAATTGAAAGTTTTGCAATACCAACTAAAACAAAGATAACTTATGCTGCCTCTAAGCAACTATACATTTTGTTATTCAGGTACCTGGTTTAAATATATTTTTATAAATATAATTCTTGATATTTTATCAAGTGCTTATCAATATGTATTTGCTACTTCTATTATATCTATTGTGTATACATTTTGCTTCAGTTGTGCATGGGAGGTGATTAATTAAAATCTCCTAAGAACTCTGTGAGATAGGATAGGTAAAGATATTAACTTTACAGGGGAGGAAAGTAATTGTTTACATTGTCTGGGATTCAATTCCTAGAAAATAGCACAAAAGTAAAAAAAAAGAATGTTGATACACTGATACATTGAACCCATGGGAAATAGTTGGTTAGGTTAACACAACCACCAAAATCTACAATGTTTCACTAGACACTACTGAAAATACACTTTCCTGCATATGATTCTTTATCACAAAACATTAATTTTGATAGTCTACTTTTCATAACACAGCAACCATGAAATAACCATAAAATGCAGTACACAAAGTAAAATTGGTAACATGCAAAACATTTTTCTTACTAGTAATTTCCTAGAATTAGGTATGCTTTTGTGCTAACATCTCAATAAAAAATTGTCAGATAATAAATTCTTAGAACTACAACATTTTTTTCACCGGAATCTTACCTTCCATAATGTCAGATGATTATGTGGGAGCATTGTACTGTATACTGTACTGTTATAAACTTCTCTGCCTTGGCTGCCCTCTGAAAACCAAGGGAGAGGGTGCTGGAACTTTAGTCACTGCTGTCAGAAGACATGAGATTCCAACATTTCCTTAGAGCCCAAAGGACTTGCACCATGTTTTGGGGGCATAATTGCAACATAAAACTTGAATTCTAAAGGCAAATAATGAAAACAGGCAATGGATGCACTAAGGGGCTCTTTATTCAACAGATTTGGGTGAACAAGATCATGGAAGTACCTTTTAGAATATCAGCTCCTCCACAAAGTTACGTTCATTGTTCCTCTCATTTTTTCCCCTCTATTGCGCATAGTCATAAATGTGCCTGATTGCCAATGTGAAAGTGAAAACAAGGTTACTAAAAAAAAAAAATTACTGAATTCTTGAAGTCAGGAAAATTAAATATGTGAATGTGGAGCATTAACTGTATAGGATACACACTTACTAACTCGTAGTTTAGTGTTCTTTCCACTGGACCATCCCTCTATGCTTTGGATAATCACACAGTTACAGTGAGAAAGTCAAGGAGTTGGTCAGCTACCTAAACCTCTGAAGAAAGTTAAGTCAGATCACGCATTCTACTGAACCAGAAGGGCATATTGCCACCACTGTTCAGTTGTTCAGTCATGTCTGAACCTTTGTGCTGCTATTTGAAGTTTTCTTAGCAAAAATACTGGAGTGGTTTGCCATTTCCTTCTCTAGATCATTTTACAGTTAAGGAAACTGAGGCAAAACAGTTTTCCATATTAGCTAGCTGGTAAGTGTCTGAGGACGAATTTGAACTCAAGTCTTCCTCACTCCATGCCCAGTGCTCTGAGTCATCTAACTGCCTCCACAGCCACCATAGAACACTACTATTGGCAGCTGAATTCAGGGACTATTTTATCATGGAAATTTTGTAGATTTCCTTTGGAGTAATAAGCCAGAGAAGACCTGATATTTGATGTTGGGCCATTTCCAAGATTTATTTAGGAAAAAAAAATAGGTCTGATTTCCATTTCTCTAAGACAAACACATTCAGAGTTTGTTTGGGAGAGTAGTCACCAATTGCATATATTTGGGGTGGGAACAAAGGGTGATGGGGAAGAAAAAGATAGTTATATTTAATAAGATATAAAACATGTCCAGCTGTCGTACTAAATGTTGCTTTTGTCAGCCCTACAAATCATCTGATGATTCTCCCTTCATAAAAACTAAATATCAACTCAACAGTTGTTGTCTCTCCTTTTTTCATGTTTTCCTCCAAATAAATTCCTCCAAATCAAGACAATGGACAGAATCAGAAGAAAGATATATATATATATGTGTCACATGTTTGGACTTATATTCATCCATTCAACTTTGATATTCTTGTGACTGCTGAGTCCTGAGTGCTAGTAAAATTGTCACGATTTTTTTGCAATGGTCAAGCAATTTCATTTGCTTGAATGTCCAAATATCCAGTGTCCTGGAAAGGATTATAGTTATACAGGGTGTCCCAAAAATGTTTGTGTCATTTTAACCTTTATGGTTATTTTAAATAGCTTGATAAACTATTACAGCTTAAAACTTTTGGGACACCTGTATAATAATAGCGTTCTTATAATGTGTCAGGTACTATGCTTAGCATTTTACATTCCATTTATTATCTCATTCGCTCCTCACAACAACCCTGAATAGTAGGTGCTCTTACCATTCCAATTTTACAGATGAGGAAACTGAGGCAAAGAGAGGTTAAGTGATTTTCTCAGGTTACACAGCTAGTTTTTGAGACAGGATTTTAACTCAGGTCTTCCTGACTATAGGCCTGACACTCAATCCGTTGGTCCATGAAGCTGTCCTATGTTCTAAGAATTCAGTTACTCCTTGAAATTCTGATGATGTTCTATGTTACTGCCTTTCTGATTTAAATTCTTCTTAGGGAATCTTTCTGGTGTTAATCATAAACACTTGGAAAAACTTTACTGTGTTCTCAATAACTACATTTGAATCTCACATATTATGCTACTATATCTAAAAAAGTTATCAAGTACTCAGAGATATAGATTGACTTTGGAAGTTGGTAAGTAAGTTACTAACCAGCCTCTGGGTCATCTATAGAGAGATGGGAAGTAAGCCTAGGCATATGAATACCAGATGTAGTTTCTATCTTTCTTGAGAATTGGCAGCTAGGGTAGATTAGACAATGGAGTCCACAGTTTGGGATCTTAGCAAGAAAGATAACCTGATTTTAAAAGGTACTATAGACTAAGGAAAGATAAATCTTTCAACAGAGGAATGATGAGTTCACAACTTGGAGTAAGAAAGACTATAAGTAAAAGTAAACCCATGGATGTCAAGTCCTTACTAAGCCCAATGAGGTAAATCACACTCATAATATAAGTTATACTGCGACACTGTGTAATGTGGGAGTCATTCTTTCTTTCTTCACTAAAGGAAAACAAATGGGAAAGAGAGAAATGGCAACTTATTGCCCTGCATACTTAGAATACATCACTACTTTATGAATCAATAAGAAAAGTCAAATTCAATTTCTACTGTCTATAAAGGTCAATGATTAACTCAGAAGAAAAAAAAAAGATATTTTCCCAAAGAGACACAGGAAGTCAATTACTTTAGGAAAGAATGACATTTTAATTTTCCCTCCTCTTCATTTTATATCTCTCCAGAAAAGATTCGAAAATTCCTGCAGATTCCACTGATTCTTCTTTTCTCTTGGACGTTTTCTCTGGGAATAGCTCTGGACTTCTATTTTTTCTTCTAGGTGACTGACGATGTTTATCATGGCTATAATCAAACCATGAGACCAGTAGAGATTCAGGGGGCATAAACTCTGAATTGGATGCTGAAGGAATGACAGGTGAATAATTTGTGTGGCAGGATCTATCAAAATTTGGAAATGGGAGGTAAATATGAGGGGATGTTCTTTGTGGGGGAATTTGGAGAATAAATTTAATTCCCATTCTTGTATTAGAACCAGGCACAGGTTTTGGTATAGCCAACAATTGTGCTATTGTTTGTCGATGCATTCTATCCACATGAGGACAACCACGTGGAATCCAGGAAGCACAAAGGACACAGACATTATAACTTGAGCAAAGGCGTGATCCATCCTGAAAATGAGTATGTTCCTTCATCCACTTAAGAAGAATTTGTTTTCGAATGCCATTTTTAATTTCTTCCTGAGGGATAGAACTTATGATATTGTCAACAGTTCTCTTATGGACAGTTCCACCCTCAACTATATAGGGTCTAATATAATTGAAACACCATGAAGATTCTCTGTTCTTTATTGCCTGGGCCTGGTATTTGGGGACAGATATAGCTTTAATTTCTTTGTCTGGATATGACAAGACCTTGAAACAATGGTCAGGATATGAATGATGTTGTGTGGAAGGGATAGCATCTCTTAGAGGCTCAAGCTGCTCATTTAAGGCTGGTGTACTTATTTGTCCATGTTCAAAGCTCAATGGAGATGTCTGCTGATGGTCAAGCTGTTGGGAAGGTGCATCTGGATGTTTGGGACATATAAAATTTGTGGTCCAGTATTTAGGAGTCTGTGAAGGTTCAGTCCACTGTTTTAGGACTGAAGATATAACTTGTGTGTTGCCCAGAGGAGGTGTGGATTGTTGGTCAAGGCCTGAATAAGTAGCAGTCTGATTGTTGGAATTCCAGGAAGGTGTGTCCCTGTGTTTGGTGTCTAGTGAAAATGTGACCCAATTTGTGATTTTTAAAGGAAGTTTAATCCTCTGGTCAGGATCTGGTGTAGTTCTCGTCTGAAAGTCAGAACCTGATGTAATTTCATCCTGCTGTTTAGGTCTTGCTTCATTTTTAATGTAGTAGTCAGTGTCCTGTGTAAGTTTGACTTTGTAGCTGAGGCCTGAAGCAAAATGACCCTGCAGTGTAGGACCTGTTTTGCCCTCTACCTTCTGCTGATGAACATCCAAAGCAGATTTAACATGATGGATAGGAGCCAATGGACACTTAGCCTTCTGATCTGACCCAAGCTCATCATTACCTTGGTAACTGGGGCCTGGAGAAACCTCATCATGGTTAATGGAGCCAAGAGGAAACTTAGTTTCATACTCTGGGTCTGGTAGAATTTTGGTACAAGTTTGGTCAGAGTCTGGTAAAACTTTAGTCCTTGGCTCAGGATCTGCTAGAAATGAGACTTGATGATCAGGACCTAACTTTGTCTCTGTCACAGCATCTTTTGATTCTAATGGACATGTAACCCAATGTTTGGGGTCTGGAACTTTGACCCACTGGTTGAAGTTTAGTCTGCCTTTAGCCCTGTCTTTATTTGTCATCTGATCAGCATCCAGAAGAGGACTTGCGCTGTGATATCTGCCAGGTTCACCACTGGCTTTAGAGTAATCAGGGAACAGCAGTGGTTGACTTTTGGCTCTGCATTGGTGACTGAAGGTTTGTAATGGTGATGGGGAGATTATATCCCTTTCATAGTGCTTCAGGGCCTGTGGTACTTTAGACTGATGACTGCAAGGTAGAAGTAGAATGTCTATGGCTTTGGGCCAGTAGTCAAAGGATAGAGAAGCTTTAGTTTTGACTCTTGGTCTGCAATCTATATGGGTTGTAACCTCATTCTGGTAATGAGGAGATGAGGAAATTGTGGGCCTGTAGTTGAGGTGTACATTTTCAACCCAGTGGTCAAATCCTTGGGGAATCCTAGGAAGGTGCTCTGGGTCTGGTGAAGCCTTGTTCCAGAGGTCAGGGCTAAGTGGAAGAGCTATCCAGTTTTCTGAGCATGGTAAAGTTATGACACCAGCTGTCCTTGCCCAAGAATTAAGAAATGGCAAGGATGGCATTGTGCTTTTAGTCCAATGTTTAGGGTGTGGTGACTGTGTGGCTATAGGGTCCTGATGATCAGGATGGGGTAAAGGTGCAGCCACTGTTTGATTCTCAGCATGGGATAATTGTACGGCTGTGACCTGGTGTTTGAAGCGTGATGAGGGAGTAGATGTGTTCTTGTGGCCAGGATGGGGCAACATCTTGATTTTGGCCTGGTTTTGATTTAGGCATGGCATCACCAAAGGCTTGGATTGATGATCTTGTTCATTTAATGGTACAGTCTGGTGTGAGGAACATGGTGACACATCTATCCTGGCCCAGTGATTAAGGCCTTTTCCAGGCAGTTGGACTGAGGCTGTTGATAGAGAGGTGACATGAGTGAGAGTAAGGCAATACACATTCACCAAAGGAAAAGAATACTAAGTGAGCAAGATTTATGGAAAGAACAACTGAGAAGTAGGGAGAAAGTGGAACCAATACATGAAATCCAAAAGTAATAATACCTGACATTTTTGTTACAGTTTTCAAAGCACTTTCACATAGGTGAGGTAGGTTGTATTGCTATTATTACATATCCTTTTGATAGATGGGAAATTGAAGTTCAGGGAATTTAAGTGAGTGTTTTGGGATCACATGGTTAAGGAGTGGCAGAGATAGGACCAGAGCTTTGATCTTTTCATGATTCTACCAGAGCTCTTTTTCCACAGTATTTGAAGAAGGCCACTAGCTGTAGAGAATAAACGTCAGATAGAAGAGTCACAAAGAAAGATGGGTCAGTGGATTCACAGGGAGAATAGGGACTGAGCAAGAAAATATGTGATGAGCACCAAATGCTAAATTTCTCACCATTTGGCAAAATCCTCTTTCTTCTTCTCATTGTGATATTGGATGTTTTTCCTCGGGAAAATATTTTTTAAAAAAATAAGATTAGCTGACATCTCCATTAGCCCTCCTACGCACAAAATTCAATTCACTAGAACTGTTCTTTATACCTAGTTGCACTAAGCCCAAATGACTTTTTAAATTATTGCTATTATTCTTATCTCTGTTCTTGGCAAGATATTTTGAGTGTTATCCTCACTTTTCCCATAAATGAGAAAAACGTAAAGCTGGTCAAGTAGCCTTCTGCCCATCCTACTTCCATTCTTAATAATCTTTATTCAAGGAGAATTGCATTTATTTTCGCTTGGCTCAAAAGAGCAGAACTAGAAACAATTTGGAAGTTACAGAAAGAAAGATTTTGATTTGACATAAGGAAAACACTCCCTCTACAATTAGAGCTCTCCTTTATGTAGAGTAGCTTAAAGAGTGAGAGTAAGTATAACATTATCCATGAATATATTTTTGCGGAGATTTAATGTTTTATAGATAATTAAAAACGAGACTGAGAAATGCTCATTTCTTCTACCCTTCTACACAGAACTATTCTGAAAAGACTTGATGATATTTTCCCCTCTGGTTTCTCAATCCCCATTCTAAATTATTTCTCACCAATAGAAATTTCAAGAAGAACCGGAAACAGGAAATTCTAGATGCTCCAGGGATCAGGAACCAATATCAGTCCAATTCCAAGTAGTGATGATGGTGGTAGCAAGGTTCCCTAATACAGAATGATGTATAATGGATAAATGATTTTCTATAAAAATAAAGCAACTAAGAAAAAAAAATCAGTCTGTTCAGAAATACAGGAGCGTCTCATAAGAACAATATGCCCTAAGATGCAGAGGAAAAAAAAATAGGAATACTTCCTCAGACACACATATGCTGGAACTGAGCCCTTATGGTCTTGGTTCCCTGAATGTAGGCGACTTCTGCTCACACATTCTTAAACTTTTAGTTTCATTTTTTATCATTTACTTGTAGCCAGAGTTGTCTCGTTCATCTGTGGGAGCCTAGCCAGGATAGATTCAGAAATAACACTATTTTACTGGACTTGCAGGTACACAAAACAATAATAACCTGAATTTATGTATTTTAAGGTTTGCAAAACACTTTTTTTCTTACAACAAACCTCTACAAGGTTGTTGGATATTATTATCCCCATTTAACATATGATAAAACTGTCCCCAAGAAGTTAAGTGATTTGTCCGCCCACCACCACATGGATAGTGTTTTGAGAAAATATTTGAAGTCTGGTCTCCAATCTCTAGGTCTTGTGAACTATTGACTATACTGTGTTGTCTCCCATAGGACACAAATTGTTATGCTTTGTATCTGTATCAAACCCTACAATTTCCTATTGGTTCGCACCAACTGGTTTCTCCAAAAGAGTCATTCAGTTCAAGGTAATGTTTCCTAGAGAGCACCAAACAATTGAGTTTCTTAAGTTCAAATTTAGTTTTTATTCCTCTGGAGGGCATAGAGTCTAGACCTTAGAACCACAAGCTCTAAGAGGGAAGGGACCATGTCTTATTAATCCCATTTGATCTCTATTGCTCCCAGCATAGGATCTTGAGTATTTATTAAACAAAAAAGTTAATGAATTATTTTTAGCCAGGAAATATTAGATATGTGGAAACAAATAAGGACTTCTGTTGAATCTTGGGACAGATGTAAGAAGAATAGAAGAACATCAGCAATGTTTCATGCCAGAATTTCCTACTCCTGGTAGGAAATAGAATTCATATATATATCTTTCCCCTCCCCTTAAATCAAGGAAACATAAAATAGGAATATGTGGCAGCAACCCAGTAGAAAATTATCTTTTCCTATGTCCTTATCTAAAAGATATCCCATTTGTCACTGCAATCCATTCAACCATAGCAGTGCCCATCCAATTGTTTGAGGAGTATTAGAAATGAAATGATATGCTTTGGTAAGCTCCACGTGCAAGCCTAACCTCAGCCATATATTTGTGAGCCTCTGGGACTAATGGTCACGAGCAAGAAAACCTCAACTAATACAAGGAATTCATCCCATAATCCATTTCTAGCCCAATGAGTTGCAATGGAAAAGCTTCCCTATTGAATAGGACTCCAATACGGCAAGTAATTCACCTATAACTCATCAAAGCATATACTGGTTTACATTCCCCGGGTTTAGAGAAACTCAAAGGGAAGGATTCTGGCAAATCTAGCATCAGTCAGATTGTGAAATCAATCATAGGTTCTCCCTAAAAAAAATTACCATAAACTTTCTGTTTATATGGTCTCATCAGATACTGTTGCAAAATACAGAACCACTTTTCAGGATCACAAAGATAGATTAGGCACCACAAGTCTAGATCATAGGATTATCTATCTCAGAATCCTAGTATCCCAGTGTTATAGATTTGGAGCTGGAAGAGACCCTACAGGTTATCAAAACAATCTCTCTTAAACAGACCCCTAAAGATGAAGTGACTTGCCTGAAGTCTCACCAATCATAAATGACCAAGAATAGATCTAAAAACAGACAGTCTACATTATTCCCAGGAAATTCCCTTTATCAGGGCCAAAGTTTTCAGGGAAGCCACCAGCTTCCTTCTTCCTTCTTCAACTGCTAGTGATTCCATCTGATTTCTAAGGCTTAATCCTGTGGAGTTCAGACCTTTATCCCTTTCCTTCCATTTTTGTCACATAAGAAAATGTCTATCATATTTGCCCCCGGTAATCTCTATAACCCTAAAGCCTCTGCTCCTTGTGCAGCTCTCTTTCTAAAGGTATATTAACCAATAAGAACATAAAGAAGAGGGAATATTTAAATACAAATCAGGAAACTAGACCAGTTTTGTTCCAAGCATTCTTGATGAATACAAACTTCCTTGATATTCCTCCCCTCCAACTCCCAACTAATGTGGTCCCAGTACAAAAAAAAAATCCACTATTGTTATTATAAATAATAAGCAACTGAGAAAAAACACACAGAGTACCCCCCCCCAAAAAAATCATACACATTTCTTCTCTTAAGGGAATGGCACTTGAGATGCAGAGAAAACCAAACGTTCTTCTTTTGATATTTATTCCATGATCTGAGTCATTAGTTGCCCACCCTAGACAAACTACCTGTGATCACATTAGAATCATGGAGCAGTACTATTGCTGATGCTGCTATTACTGCTACTACTACTTGTTCTACAACAACAACAACAACTGCTACTACTACCACTACCACTACCACTACTACTACTGCTACCACTATTACTACTACCACTACTACCACTACCACTACTACTACTACTACTACTACTGCTATCACTACCACCAACACTACTACTACTGCTGCTACTACCACTATTACTACTACTACTACCACTACCACTACTACTACTACTACTACTACTACTACTACTGCTATCACTACCACCAACACTACTACTACTGCTGC
>JAQQSU010000067.1:34505-69113 GCA_028627135.1 Pseudochirops cupreus | reverse complement strand
CGTATATATACACGCGCACACACGCACACGTATATATACACGCGCACACACGCACACGTATATATACACGCGCACACACGCACACGTATATATACACGCGCACACACGCACACGTATATATACACGCGCACACACGCACATATATACATAGAAATAAAACCACTGTCATAGACGGTTTTAATTATTAACCACATGATCTAGTTAGGTTTGCATGAATGACAAAAGATACGTTTTCACGTGTAATCTAACAAAGGTGTGTACATTCCATTAGTCCCTAAGGGAAATAAGGTGGTGGGACTATGAATGACTCAGTGATATTTATCATAGTTTACTTGGGGAGAAGATCCCCCGAACTCGCATCCTGTCTATGACGCGTCCGTATCTCGTTCTTATCCATCAAACTCGTGTGTTGCCATTTTGTCATGTCTTTTATTTTTGTTTATATTTTTTCAAATAAGTATTTCTGCTTCCTGAAGACCTTTTGTTGTTAATTCATTTCCTTTTTGGAAGTGAAACCTGACAGCGGTAGAGAGAAATTCTGGAGAAAAAGAAACTTTCGAACATATAAAGTAGAGGGAAATGAATAAAAACAGGAAGAAAAGTAATTTCTCTTTTTATTTAAAATTTTCCTCTTTGTTCCCTCCCAATTTCTTATATTGGCTCAGATGACTAAAGGTCCTTATTTTTTTTTTTTTGGCAAACCAACAAATCAATCAACCAAAATTTTTTTTAACCTTTATAAGAAGTCCTTTTTGCTATTACTGATCATTAGAGAGAACTCTGTATTTCTCTATCCTTTCAAATTTATATAAGCCTTTAAAGGATTCCATGCCTGCTAACCACTTTCCTTCAGCCTTTAGAAGCTTCCTGCCTTTCATGTCACTAAGTTGGCTACCTCAGCTGGCACCAATGAGATTAAGCTTGAATCAGTTCAAAACCTCCCTATGGTTATGAAGACTGGGAACCAATCTATCTTCCCAGGAGTCAAGCAAATGACCAGGGACACCCAATGTGTGGAAATTGTTAAGTTGGCTGTGAATTTCATAGGCCTGCCTCTTTTCTAAATCAAATCTAGAGACTTCCAAACTAGTTCATGACTCCAGATGTGGGCTAGAGTCCCTACTACCTGTAATTAATTAATTTAAAATTTGTTTAGTCTAAATGTTATACGTTTAATATGGTACAGATAGCCATAGATTCAGGTGACAAGTATCTATACCTAAATAAATTAGGAATAAATGAAATACATCAGAACTTGGCCTAAAGAGTATTAATTTATAATTAATAATTGTGGCTAGCATATTTTTAATGCATAGTCTAACTTCACTGTACACTTGCTTATCAGATATCAGACTCCTGTCTTTTTGTTTTCCACTTTCTAGTAACTCCACAAATGCAACATCAGCATTTATTACATACTTACTAATTACTTTTAATCTAGGAGGAACATATTATCAAGATATCTTTTAGGTTATTAATAATCAAATGTTTTCAGTTAGTGAGTTCTAATGGAGATTTTATAGAGAGATACTACATTTTACTTTTCTTTGGCACAGTGTGGGGAATGTGTTTATTTGAGGACCAAATATATACATACACATATACATAAGTGCACGCACACAGATACATTATGAATTATCCAATACCTCCTTACATTTTAGTAATTAAATCAAGGAGATGTAATTAAAATATTTATTAAGGCTACCTTTGTTAAATGGTATATCACACACAAGATGGAGAGTTTAATAAACAGGTCACTAATTTTTGGGTGAATGAACAAATGCGTAGTGTTAGAATGGAAGATTGTTGATTATGTGATTCCTTATTTTTCTTCAACCTTTTCTTTCCAGACTGGGATTAGGGTTGAGCTAGTAGGATGGAATTTAATTTGTGAAGAAGAAACTTTAAAAAACATCTGAGTCAAAATGCATCACTCTCAATGAATTAACAAGCATTTATTAAATACCTGCTATGTACTAGTGGCTATGATAAGCACTAGAATATAGATTCAAAGGTAAACCAGGTCCTAATGGCTTTCATGGGGCTTAGACTCTCAGGGGGGCAGAAAACATGTACATGTTTAATAGAAAATAGATATAAAATAACTTTGAGGAGGAATGCTTTAGTAACTGGAATAGGGAAAGAAGATCAAGAAAGACGTAAGCTAAGCTAAGAAACTAAAGATTCGGAGAGTAGATGAGCGAGGTGTGCATTCCAGTTGGAGGGGGATGAGGGCAGCCAGCAAAAAGGTACTCAGGCAGAAAAGGGAGAAGAAGGGAAATAAGATGAATGTGATGACTACAGTGTGAGTGGGGTGTGGATAGAAGTAATGTTCAATAAATGTGGAAAAGCAGTCCGGGGTCAGTGAATGTCTTTAGAGATGAGTTTATCTCAAATGATAAAAGAAGCTATTGAAATTTACTAAACGGGGGGAGGACTGAGGGGGTGGGTGGGAGTGACATAGTCAGAGTTGTCCTTTAGACCAACTTGGTGGGTGTGAAGGTTTTGTTTTTTGTTTCCCTGCCATCTAAGAGACAGACTTATCGCAGGGAGACTGAATGGAAGAGTATTTCGATAGTTCAGAGAGGTAATAAGCATCTTTGTGTGAGTAAAGAGGAGCATAATATATTAGAAAGATATACAGGTAGAAATTACATGGTATGATGTTTGAGAATGGAATATTAGAAGTTTCTGTGTGATATACAAGCCAACATGGCAGTGAAAAGAGCATTTACATAGGATTTAGGATATGAGTTCTAGTCCCAGTTATAATATAATATAACAAGTTAAGCATTTATTAAATATCTGCTATATACCAGATAATATGATAAGCATTGGGGATAAAAATAAGAAAAAAAGACAAGCCCGGCTGTCAGCAATCTTACAGTCTAATGGAGGAAGACAACACCCAAAAGGAAGCTAAAAAGCAAGGAGAGACAGAGAAAGTCTCCTTCATAGGGGTATGATGGTGGTGGAATATAGCTTCAGGGGTTTTGTATTGGCTGCTCAATGTCCCACCATCTGTGGGCCCAGAGTTCTGGAAGCAGCCACTGCTGCTGCTGCTGCCACTGCCACCACCTCCACAGCCCCAGGACTGGGGTCAGACCACACTTTTCTTTCAATGAGTCACACAGAGTTTTCCCACTGCCAAATGTCTTTGGCATTTGTGGGTTGAAAAGTCTGGAAACCAGACACTGGCAGCCACAGTTGCCAGTGAATCAGTCCTGTGAGGTCTGCCCTGGCCCTATCTATGCCAGAGTGGCCTACATGGGACTGCACTCTGCTCCTCGTCTTGGGTTATATACCCTTCCTGTCAATTTCCCATGCTGTCTTGGGCTGGAGATGTCATTTTTTTGGTTCTGCAGCTCTAGAATTTGTTTAGAATCATTTTTTACAGGTATATGGAGGGGTTTGAGGGAGAGCTCAAGCAAGTCCTTGCTTTTACTCAGCCATCTTGGCCCCACCCTCAGCCCAACTATTTATCCCATGTATAAATAAAATAAGAATTGAGCAGCTTTGAATGTTTTTAATTCAGCTTCACACTTATGATCAGAACCAAATTAGACTTTATTTTTGCTAAATGCGAAATATGTTCAAGTTTATTCAGACATACATATCTAATAATCATATAAAATACCAGTTCCCAAAGTTTACCCTTAAGGTCTTGCTCATGGATAGAATCTATACTTCTATCTAGTCTCATCCAAACTAAACTCATGGAAGTTGGCTTACAGTTTCATGATTCAAGAAAAGTGTTGTAGGCTGAAGAATTCATTACATACTGTTAAACCCATAGTTATACAAATAAAATTTAAAGTAAACAAAAATAATGCTAAGCAGAACACATAATATTCAGGAGATATGATGCCCATTGTTCTGAGGGTTAGCAGTGAGATCAAAGTCAGAGTAAATATTTGGCATTTTTCTAGCCTAGTTATTATAGAATAGCTTTGAAATTAAAGGTTATGTTTTTGTGTTCCCTTTAGGGTTTGATCTGTGTTCCCTTTGAGAAGCTGTCCCTAGGTTTGAAAACTTTGGGGAGAAATAATCTAAAGCTGTTGACTTTCATGTCCACTTCTTAAAACACTGCATTTTAATGCAATTTTGTTGCTGCTTTAATGAGACCAGCTGTATAATTTCACTTTTCTTTGCAAGGGAAAAAAATCAGAGAAAAACGAATAGCCTTTAGTAATAACAAGACATTCAACGAATCAATATAATATCCATCAAAGACATCTGAATTCACAGGACCGAGAAATTGTGACCCATAAGATTGTTTTCTTTTAAAGCAACAAACATAGATTTTGCTCAACTCCTTATGTTCTTAAATGTGATCTGTCAGATTCACTTTGTACTAGAGGCAACTGTTAACATTACAAAGACTAGGACAATGGTCTTTCATTTCATAACTGCAGTTGATGCCACATTCAGTCTTCATTTTTCCCTCTTGACCTATCTCATTCCCTGACATCTTTTGAAAATGCACATTCTATGCAGGAAAGACTTAGCAAACATTCCTATTTTCGATCTGTGTGTGGCGGCCAACGGCTGACTGAATGAGTCTTCTTAAAAAATAAGATGTCTCATGATAACCAGGCTGTTGATTCACCTTTCAAAGGGTAAAGTTCAAATGTCTTCCCATATTCAATAAATCATCTTTGCTCTGGTGTGTACATTATTATTGACCAGTAGCAGCAGTAAGCCAGTTGATATTTTCCACATATTAAAAGTAATTACTGACAAGGATAGAGAAATAGGAAAGAATAGAGAAAGATGCATAAGGCTTCCAGTAACTCCCTCAAGTTATTCAGATGTCACTTTCTGCCAAGATTCTAAAATATCTTGTCACATAGTCCAACTTTTTTAGACAGCATGACTCTTTTCACTTTAATACAAGAATGAGTTACACTAATCCAAGTCAAACAGTGAACCCCAAAGAGTTAGATTATACAAACTGTAAGGTTTTTAAACTCGTGACAACGGACAAAAGGGACCTTTTCTATTCATTGCAAGGAAATCCTCACTTAAACTCCATGGACCCAAAGCACTTAAAACTCATGAACCTTTAGCTAGTCTCTTTAGCCAGTCTTATCTTGATGAGGATCTGACCCGTTTTTTTGCCTGGGTCACCCTGTAGCTAAAATACTTCTCCATCTCCTGGATACTCAATTACAAAACCATCACAGGCAAATTTCTTTGAATATCTTCCCTTTTTTTTTTCATAATCTTCGGCAATCCTCTGGACAGTAGTGAGGGTCTTTCTACCATTTCTCTGTTACATTTTTATATGGATATAATTCCTTCTCAACAGGAAACATATAATCAACCTTATTTGCAACAGCAAAGGGGTCAAAAGAGTGGAGGTTCTATATAGTGGACATACTATAGAATTCCTTTTCCTTGGTGGAAAGGGCCTGGGGAAGGCGGTGGTAGGAGAAAGTTGCAGTAAGGAACTGAGGAACTGAGGCAGCCTAAGGGGGAGACTATTGAATCCTCAGCAGTAGCTCAGTGACTGGGGCCTCAGATATCTTTATGAGCAAAAGAAGACTGATACTTTCTTTTTTTTTTTGGATAAAGCAGTAAGAAATTATGTTGTTCAGTTGTTTTAGTAGAGTTCAATTCTTCATGATCCCATTTAGGGCTTTTCTGGCAAGAAAGCTGCTTGCCATTTCCTTCTCTAGCTCATTTTACAGATGAGGAAATTGAGGAAAATAAGGTTAATTGACTTGCCCAGGGTCACACAGCTATTAAGTGTCTGAGGTCAAATTTGAACTGGGGTCTTCCTGATTCCAGACCTGGAACTCTATCCACTGTGCTGCCTAAATGCCCAAGGAAATGTATCCTTAGACTTAACATGAAAATATACAATGTATAAGCTACGGTTCTTAATTTGTGAAGGTAGATTTTATGAAGGAACTCTTATTGTAATGTCCTATTGTTTAGTGTTTTATATTAGACTACAAACTGTCTTAGGATACTATATATATTTAAAAAATTTTTTTTACCATCACCCAGCATAGTGCTTTGCAAATACTAAGCACTCTGAAATTAAAGCATTAATTAACTGATTTTTTTTTTAGGTTCCAGATGACAGTTGTGAAATATAAAAGATTTGTGCAATAATATTTTCCTATTCATGTGTTTTTAAAACTGTTTTTTTTTCCTTTTTAGCATTCTTCAGTTCTTTAAAAAATGAAAACACAAAAATTCATTTTAGAGCATAACATTAGTCAAACTAAAACACCAAGTAAATTTAAACTTATTGTAAGTATCCTTATAATTCTGTTTCTAGTTTCTAGCTGTCATCTCAGGGACCAGGTCACTTAATTTCCTTTGTTTTTTGTCTTTTTGGAGGGGGGGAGGCAGGGCCATTGGGATGACTTGCCCAAGGTCACAGGGCTAGTAAATGTTAAGTGTCTCAGGCTGAATTTGAACCCAAAGACCTCCTGACTCTAGGGCCAGTGCTCTATTCACTGTGCCAGCTAGCCATCCCTCCAAAACATACTTTCCATAAATTTATTTCACATATAATTTCCCTCCAACAACAACTGTCTTTCTTGTAATTTTACTTCTGAGAAAAAATAATGGAAATGAGAAAAAAAATATTTTATCACAAAGAATTATGTGATTGAAATCACTGTTATATGTCAGTTTAGAAATCCTAATGAAATAGGAATTTTTTTTAAGGCATAATCTTGGAATGGCTAGGTGGTGCAGTGAGTAGAGCACTGGCCCTGGAGTCATGAGGACCGGAGTTCAAATCTGGCTTTGGACACTTAACACTTACTACCTGTGTGACCTTGAACAAGTCACTTAACCTAACTTGCCCTGCCTTCCCCCCTCCAAAAAGCTAAAACGGAGAGAGCAAGAGAATTTTAAATCTAATTGGAAGCATGGCATAGTTGTAGACTTAAAAGTCTAATCCTGACTCTGTCACTTACAAACAGCGTGACTTTTAAGTTATACATGCTTACAATCTGTGTTCATAGAGGAAATCATCACACTAATGTCCCGGACCTTAATGTATATAAATAAGTAAGTAACGAAGGAGAAATGCAAAGAGCCCTCATTCAGCTAGTCAATAATACCACTTTCAGAATTACTATTATTAAAACTTAATTTAAATAACAAATATATCTCTTTATCACAATGATTGGTTTCATCAAGGCTGGTATTTCTATCCTAGAATAAGCATAATTCTTAGTTATTCATTTTCTTATCATGCTTCTTTTCAAATTGAGAATGCCTACTACTACATATTGAGCTATAGTGTCTTGCAAAGGAAATAGAAGCAGTGGACCCTACCCTTGAGAATTTATTCTTTAACAGGAAGGACGCGACTAAGCTTACTGAAAGAAGTATGTTAACCTATAAGTGATGACTGTTATCATTAATTTTTGTAGTGGTAGAGTCAAGTGGGGTTAATCCAGAAAGGTTTTCTAGAAGGAAGGGATCCTGGAGCCTGATTTTGAAGGTACAAACTTTTTTTTTACATAAAGGAGAAACTAAATGTACTCTAGATCAAAAGAATATCCTTTATAGTGACTTAGAAGCAATAGAAGATGAATCTTGATAAAGCAACAGCAAAGT
Organism: Pseudochirops cupreus; assembly: GCA_028627135.1. Taxonomy (NCBI): domain Eukaryota; kingdom Metazoa; phylum Chordata; class Mammalia; order Diprotodontia; family Pseudocheiridae; genus Pseudochirops; species Pseudochirops cupreus. The sequence goes on along the minus strand of JAQQSU010000067.1, from coordinate 61,523 downwards.
GTTTTCTTTGCAATTAGGTCCAGATTGATCAAAATTATGAATCCCCTAAAGTAACCCTATTCCTGAAGTGATGACATTATTCAGATTATCATTATGTATCTCCACTGGGCTAGAACCAATGACCATATTTTCACAATTATAACTTTGCATAGGGTATATTTGAATACATGGTACCATTTCCCAGGATTTGACTTTTGTACTAACTGGGATCTAGCTGAAGAGAAGAATTTAACATAACCTAATTACATAGCTGGCTAGCTAGCTAGCTAGATAGATAGATAGACAGGCAGGAGACAGACAGATTGATTGATTAAATATTGGTCAATTCAATTCAATTTAAAAAAGAAAATTAAGTACCTACTATGTATGAAGTGCTGGGGATCCAGAGAGTAGAAATGGAATAGTTGCTAAATTAAACCTCTTTCAACTTGGTAAGGAGAAAGAAAAGTTTCCACAAGCAAAAGGTCAAACAAAGAATTGAAGTGGTAGTAGGTAATCCATACCTAAGAAGGTCAGGGGGAAACCTGAAGGAAATGATACCTTCCCAAGACTTTGAACAAGAGAAACATTTCAACAAACATTGTGATGCCTAGTAAGACGTTTCTTCCTTTGTCCTCCTTACCTCCAACTCATAGACAGTACCAGATGATAATAATGTCCGATCTAATTTTCTTTTTTCATGTTTCTTTCTTAATACTTGCTCCTTTAATTCTTTATTCCCCTTTCAGTGGGCTGCTCCAAAGGGGCTTTACTCCATTTGAAAATGACAATAAAAATATACAAATTGATTCAGTCCTGCAGGCTTCCTTTCCTTTTGACTTCAGCTTCAAAAATACTGCAAGATTACAGGCCCTAAACCAGGACCTCTATCTGGCAACGTAACAATTTTAGAAAATCATAACTTTGAATCACTGGTTGCAGGCAGGAGGCAGAAACATGTTGATATTACTACTACAGCCAACTTTGTTGTTGTTCAGTCATTTTCAGTTGTGTCTGACTCAGTGACTCCATTTAAGATTTTCTTGTCAAAGATATTGGAGTGGTTTGCCATTTCCTTCTCCAACTACAATTAGCTGAGTGACATTAATATACTGCTAGGAAGTTTACAAAGCATTTTTATATATGTTATCTCATTTGATGTTCAGAAGAACTCTATTAGTTAGATGCTGTTATTTAGATGTTAGTATGAGGAAATAGGTTGAGAGAGGTTGTGACTTCCCAGGGTTACAGAGCTAGTAAGTGTCTGACACAGGATTGAAACTGAGATCTTTTTGAATCTAAGTCCAATGGTAGTGACCTCTTTTGGAATGTAGTAGGTGAGGTAAGAGAGATACAGAACAGAAAGGACTCTCTGGCTACTTTTAATCTCATCATTAAGAAATGCAGTACCTTTCCTAGGAGCACATGGTTGCTCATTCAATCATGTTCAACTCTTTGTGACATAGACCACAGTACACCAGACTCTTCTATCTTCCAGTATCTCTCAAAGTCTGTCCAAGTTCACTTTCATTATTTCCATGACATTATCTCGTCCTCTGTCATCCCCTTTTCCTTTTGCATTCAGTCTTTCTCAATATCAGGATCTTTTTCCAATGTGTCTCATCTTTTCATTATGTGGCCAAAGTATTTAAACTGTAGCTTCTGTATTTACCTTCCAGTGAATAGTCTGAATTAATTTCTTTATATATTGACAGAATCGTTCTCCTTACTGTCCAAAGGACTCTCAAAAATCTTCTCCAGCACCATAAAGCATCAGCTTCTCAAATACAGGGACTGTTTCCTGTTTATGTCGGTATCTCCATTTACTGAAACAGGATCTCATAAACAAGAGGTGTTTAATTAATGCTAGATTGATTAAGAGGGAGAATTTTTTTTTTTAAGCAGCTACCTCAAGTTTTAAGCAGATTTAGGTAGATGCCATCAAAAGCCTCAGAGTTAAGAAGGCCATTGACACATCAGTGGGTCAAATGGTAGAACATGTAGACAGGAATTACATACTCATGCACTTGTTTGAACTAGCAGAATAGCTTTGTATTATATAGATTTACGTTGAACCATTTTCTGAGTCATGCATGATTTAGTCAGTTAAATGGATTTATAAAGGAGACTGCCTGAGGTCCCTCCAAAATATATTTTCCCATGGAAATTTAGCAATGATATTAGTTACTTCATGACACTGAGAATAAAGCAAGGTAAATGCAAAGAATAAATTAAATAGGATTCTGGTTCAATATATTTGTCATGCTGGGGGTCAAGGTAGGGGGAATGAATAGTGGTAGGATTGTATAGAACAGGTGATGTAAACTAGGAGTCCAGCCAACAAGAAAGGGACCTAGAAAATGCTAAAGATATGGATAAGCAGGGTATCAGATTCAGGATGGTTAGCTAGGGGAGAGAGGAATAGACAGGTGTACACTGTGTCTATTGGAAGGCCACATCTAAAGTCTGGCGATAATAGCATCAGCAGAAGATGCCCTAACTCCAAAATCCTTTATAGCTGATTCTTAGAATAGAAAATAAAATATATATGTTTTCAGGAGCACTTAACACCTTTCATTGAAATGAAATAAACAAACAAAAAAATCCCCATACAAAAGATTTCTTCCTGCTGAGAGTATCCATGTGTGTGTGTTAAAGTTACCAGTTTCAGGGAAGAATCTACTGATGTGACTGAATTCAGTCAAAGGACCACACTTGAGCACCTAGAGGGCTACATGTGACCTTGAGACCATAGGCTCCCCAACCCTGATCTAGCTAGACTGTGGATTATTCTGGATTATTACACTAACACAGACAAGGTCCCTTGAGAGGAAATACTCCTCCCAGGTGCTAGGATCCCTAATTGGTCTGAGGTTTTAAAACTGTAACTCACAGCTCCTAATAGTATGCTTTCCCATAACAGTTAACCAGTATACACAAATAGCTCTTAGCAAAGGCATTTACTAAATGATATAGTAAAAAAAGTTAATATACAACATCGTCTCATAAATCTGGGGTGTGATCTCCCACAAACACATAAAGGATCCTTGGGAAGAATTAGCACCAATCTAGAGTACAATGACAGTGAGACATATATGTGTGTGTGTGTGTGTGTGTGTGTGTATGTATACATATATATACACATACACACATATGTATATATATACACACATACACATATGTGTATATATACATATATACACATATATACATATATACATATATACATACATATATATACATATATACATATACATATATATTATATATATATATATATATATATATATATATATATATATATATAATATATATGAAACACATGTGACTAAGGAAACTCAACTCCAATGCTGCAGGACCTTGAAGTCTTTTTTTTTTTTTAAGGGAGTTCTGTCTGCATCTCACCTCTCAATTTCCATGATTAGTTCTCTCTTGAATCCATAGTCAGCCTTCTTTTTACCATCAGATATTGCATTCCTTAAAACTGCTTCTGATCTCAAGTTAATATTTCTCTGTATCCATACCTGCTTAGAGCTTATATGTCTGTTTCCTCAATTGTGCCTTGAACTCTGTCAGAGTAAATGGATGGAATGTCTTCTTATGGACAAATAACTTCAGACAACATGACCAGTGGGGGAGGGAGAGAAGAAAATCACCTTCTTCCCCTCAAGAAATTAAGAGTTGCTGGCATTCTCTTTGACTCATCTTAATTGGCAACTGTCTTCATGGCTTAGCCCTTTCAAGCCTTGCAAGGCCAATTTTTCACTCTGTTCTAATTCAGTGAGAGTGATAGGGGGAAGAGAGAGAGAGAGAGAGAGACAGAAACAGAGAGAGAGAAAGAGAGGAGTGAGAAGGACAGACATGAAGGAAGTTTATGCTTCATAAAAGATAAGTAGATACCTTGTTAACATATAAATGTTCATACATCAATACATCATCATCTGTGATTATATCCTGTGATTATAGCAACTAAGTTGGGGGGAGGAGACCAAATACCTCTCTCCTTATAAAGCATAGGTTCTGAGGAAGAAATTTTCTCTAAATTTAGCCTAAAAAGATGTGCTAACCATATGTGTAAACTTGATTTTGGTAGTGGATAGAGGAAAGGGAATGGGAACTGTAGATTCAATCAATATGCTCATGTTTCATTGACGTTTGGAAACAGAATTATTGGAAGTTTAAATAAGAATTAATCAAAGATCTATTTTGGAAAATATCTAGCTCAACCTTGTTTTATACTATTGGATTATAGTATAGGAAAATCTATCAAATGAATAATGGTATAGGAAAGAATTGATTTTTTTTTTTAGAGGTTCAATTTGTTAACAGTTATTTCAGTGTGCTCCATCTGGTGTTTTGATGAAGTAGAAATAGAACACATTCTTAATAGCTCATCTTCAGACAGTCATATTGTTTTTTTATACTTTATCTTTAAATATATGGAAAAGTGATGCTTTGTAAGTCCTTTTAAAATAATTCAACTTTATAACAGCTGTATATCATTTTGTGGAATAAATATAGTCCTAAAATCTTTTATATGAAGAAAGTCTATAATTGAATTATATTTTCTTTTCTTTTCTTTTTCTTTTTGTTTTGGAGGTGGGAAGGTAGGGCAATTCAGTTAAGTGACTTGCCTAAGGTCACATGGCTAGTTTTTTTTTGGTGTGTGTTGTGTCTGAAACCGGATTTGAACTCAGGTCCTTCTGACTCCAGGGCTGGTGCTCTATTCATTGCACCACCTAGCTGCCCCTCCCTGAATTATATTTTTACTTCATCTTATGTAGTTAAATTGAAAATGTGTTCTCGTACAAAATGATTGATTCTATGTTCTATGGCAGTGGTTCTCAACCTGTGGGTTGTGATGCTGTGGGGGTCGAACAGGGTCACCTAAGACCATCAGAAAACACATATTTCCAATGGTCTTAGGAACCGAGACACTACTCCTCTATCCATCTCCAGGAGGGTCCGCCCACATACAGATACATCCACATATGAGTATTACAGGGTCGCAGCATTAGGAAGGTTGAGAACCACTGTTCTATGGTCTCAGTCATTCAGTCAGTAAACATTTATTAAGCACCTACTTATAATGGCTGGCATAAAATAATAATTGCAGCAACTAGAAGATCTTATTGTCATAATATTTCAATACCAGAAGAATCTATGATCTCATAGATAATTCTTGCTCCATATCATCTCCTCCTCTGAAATTAGTGTTCTTGTTCTATCATAAACCCTCAAAAAAAATCCAGCTTTTGTCATAAAGATCTTCCTCTAGATCTTTTGACATATGGTGGTATGAGTGAAGCAAATGGATTGTCTATCCATTATACTTTGTTCTTGATTCATCTACTTTACAATAGTAGACACTTCATAAACGTTTATAGACTGAAAAACTGACATGAAACCCCTGAATATCACTCCTTTGCTACCTCTCCCACATCTTGAAAAATAAACTATATCTTACTTACCTACACCCACTTGATGCTGTCTGTTGCCCTTTGGGTCATTCACAATTTTGGTTCTTTAAAGATTATGCTGATTCCATGGTTCAAAGTATAATGAATGGTAAATACTTGCTTAACAAATACTTGTTGACTGAGAGAAAAGTAATGTTAAAATTATGTATATGCATATGTTTGTGTGTGTTGGTGTAATGGCAAGCAAAGAAGCACTTAGCACCTTGTTTCAGCTATTTAATTATTTAGCACCTTGTTTCAGTTCAGGTTTCTTTTGAACCTTGCCCATGATTATACCAAGTTTTTTTTAAGAAACAGGGCTTGTGAAACCCACAATGGGAGGAACTTGCTGATGCAATAGGAAGGGGAGGAACAGGAAAACCATATGTAAGGAGAAGCCCAAGCTGGGAAAGAGCAGAATTGAGAAGGGGAGCTTTGTGGTGGCCAGACACTCTGTTTGTCTGTTCTGTCTGTGTTGATTTTTGCTTGTGATACTTTGTACAGAAGCCCTGGTACCTTACTGGAAACCCTGAAAGAGGATTTTCTTGTTGTCTGTTTATGGAAGTCCTGGAGAAGGGTTTTAGAGGTCCTGGGATTGTACTTGAAGGGACCCAAAACATCTGATCCTGGAATCAGGCTGGTCCTAGATAAGTTACCTCCAGGTTTTTATTATGGCTAGTCCAAAGTGACTGGTCCTGGTTTTTCCCTTGAGAAGTGGCTGTAAATCAGAGCCATCCTGATATCCTGTGATCCAGGGAGGTGCCCTATCCTGGGATTACTGCCATAAGATGTTAGCTGCCTTTTTTGTACAATTATACATTTTAGATACTATTCTTTAAAGTCTTTGGGTATTGGAATCAAGGACATGGTTATCTTCAAGGCCTAGAAAAATTGACATCACTGTCTGGCATCTTGAAATTGAACAAAGCAGTATTAGAGGACTAAGTGACCTATAATTACCTTCTTTATTTTATTACTCTATAAAAACCTTGCACACGGTATCAGTAAATGGGTTGCTTGACAATCATGCCTGGACTGTGATTTCTCATACTTTATCAGGCTACTGTGTCATTTTAGAGCTGGCTTAAGAAACCACTGAAGTTATCTCTACATGTACTGATGACATGTGTTGAGTTCTCAGACCTTGTTGGTGGGTCTGTGTTGATTTCACAAGCAGACAGTAAATTGATGATAGTGCCAGGAATGTGCATGGATGTTATTGTGGCTCTGTTAAGCTTTCTCTTCCCAGAAACAGAAACTGTTCAGAACTTGAAGTGGACTGGATATTGTTAGCTTCAATATGGAATTAGACAAGGATATGGATGAGGAACTGGACAAAGAGCTGGATGAGGAGCTGAGAACTACCTACCTGTGAATCCAGGAGATGATTGGGGAGATTCAGCCAGGAGCTGGACCCATGGAAGAGGAAACATGGAATTTGGGAGCCAACCTGAAGTCAAAATGAAAAGACCTCTCCTTGGGTACTTAGTGCTGACTGAGAAGGTCATGATTTACTGTGGCCTAGGGGTGGGAGAACTTTGTACTTCAGAGATTAAGACAATGTGACCTAGAGGTAGAGAACTTTGACCTTTGTACTTTGTGTCCCTTGAGGAGGCTTGCTCCTTAAGGATGACTGAGTTAATGACTTAATGAATGATATTTTTTCCTTAAAACTATGTGTCCACTTTAGTGATAAATTGTTATGTTATAATATTGTGAATATTGTACTTTTGTTTCTATGAATGTTTTGCTTTAATTTACTGTTGAATAAATAGAGAGCACTATCATATGTGATCAGAACCTTACAGCTTTCCATAGTAGCCCTCCTCTGGAAAGCTGCTCATGCTTGGCTTTACAGATGAGAGGAAGTTTGGGTTTGTTAAAGACAATTCCCCAAGTGCAATTCAGTCTGCTGTTTTCCTCTTTTTCAATTATGGGCCCAAATCACTGGTTAAGAGATCTCCTTCAACCATAGATCTGAAATATAATTCCTTCTATTTTCTTATAAATTTTTGCTTCTAGTACTTTTTAATCTTTAAATTAGGGAAATATCTTTTGACCTTTATCTTTAGAGTGTTTGTTAATGAACTTTAAATATAACTGTGTGGTAAAGTCAAGTGTGGGGCACTATAATGGTAATGTAATTTGAATTTGAAGATCCCTTTGTATTGACAAAGTTAACAGGTACTTAGCATTTAGTAATTAATCAAGCCTTTGTTAAAAAACAGAAGGTATGAATCCCTGTTGCTGACATAACAGGAAGAGGTTGGCTGAAACAGGAAGCAGCTGATGCTGTCTGTATATCAGGAAAAGCCCAGAGAGGGAGAGTCAGATCTTCTTGGAGCAAGCTCTGTGGAGGCAGAAGCTGCTGTCATTGGGGAGACTGAAGAGGAGCCAAGTAGGATGAAGAGAAACACCCCCACTCTCCAAGGCTGGAAAGAATGATTTTGATTTGGAGAACCTGGATGAAGTGATTTTGATTCTGAGAATCAGCTGAGGCTGTTGAGGATTTCCAAGGGCTGCCAAAGACTGAGGAAGCATGACTGTGATGGTGGTACTTTGCATGAACCTCTTTGTGGCTTTGTGGAGCCTTGATTTCCCTGGAATAGAGACTGTGAAGGAAACAGTGAGAGATTTGGGGCAGATTGGACTCTGTGAGTTTCAGCATGGATCAGAAAGTGCTCAGAGAGACCTTGGAGCTGTCTGCCTTTGAACCCAGGTGACAGTTTGGTGAATCCAGGTAGGATCTGGGACCATGGAAAGGGATCCAGGGAATCTGAGAGACCACCCCAAGTCAAGCTGAAAGAAGACTTTACTTGAATCCTGTGTACTTACTGAGAAATTGTAATTTACTAGTGACCTAGGAATGGAGGGTCTGTGTATTTTCTGATGATTAAATAGTGAATGATAAAGGATTATTGAATGATTAACTAAATGATTGTACTTAGTGACTGACTGAATAAATGACTGATTTGTAATTTAGTGTGCCCTATGAGTGGAGAACTTTGACTATCGTACTTTGTGATTGAATTAAGGACTTACTAAATGATTGTTCTTTGTTGAAAACTTTATGACCACTGTGCTGAAAACTATGTGGCCATCTCAGTGATAAGTTGTTTAAATGCTATATTTTGATTTTCTGTGGTAAGTTGTAACATTGTGAATGCTGTACCTTGATTTACTGTGAATGTTTTGCTCTGATTTGTTATGGAATAGAGTGTTCCCTATACTGTGTAATCAGAACCTTAAAAGCTGTTAACAGTAGCATTCTTCTGGAAAGCTCCCTGCACATGGCATTACAGGCACCTACGTGGAGCAACGTATAGATTTCTACACCTCAAATCAGTAAAGCTCGTCTTTCAGAATTCAAATCTGGCCTCAGACTCTTACTAGCTCTGTGACCTTGAGTAAGTCACTTAACAGTGTTTGCCTCAGTTTCCTCATTTGTAAAATGAGGTGGAGAAGGAAATGGAAAACCATTCCAGAATCTTTGCCAAGAAAACCCCAAATGGTGTCACAATAAATCAGACACAACTGAAAAAACTGAATGACAATGAAAGTCAAGTTTAAATTTCCTTCAAAGTTCAACTTAGGTGTTATATACATCCTTCATAATCCCCTAGTTTGACATTATCACTACATTTTCTAATTTTTCACAGAACTTTGCTTGGATTTTCTTTTATATGTCTCCCCTTTAAAATACATCCCTTCTTTCCCTGGTTCCTGTACATTATCTACTAGATTATAAACTCCTTGAAAATAGAGTCTTTGTTATGTCTGTCTTCATCTTCATGAGAGAAGCAACCCCTCTGGAAAATGGACACATACTTTCCATCCTTACTAACACAAACGTCAACTCATAATGAGTTACCATAGTTGGCAGATAAACCCAAGAGCCACAGGAACAGCAAGCAGTATTATCCAAACTACTGGCCCTGTTTTTAGATCAGATACTATGGCTATATCCAAGGAAGTAATTCTTGAGGAAAAGTGTCCCTCAAATCACAATAAGACAACCAATTACCATCCATGGAGCAGACAATCCAGTTTAGCTAAAGCAGCAAACTGCCCTGAGGGATATATAGTATGCAATATATGTCATCACCTCTCTTAATACCTTAAAGAAGGTAGCCCAGGGTCATGATCCTAGAAGTAAAACCCTTCCTCCCCACAGACTACAAGCCCTACTTCAAGCTTGGCTTCTGGAGCCATCATCCAGGGAATCAGTCCTTGTGGAGTTGCTAACTTACAGTAGCTACTGAGCATCTGAAAAAAATAAAAGGACTTGGCTCCAAAGTCCTTACCATTGCCAAAGGGATAAATAAGAAAAACATATACCAGTGGAAATAAAATTGACAAAGTGTATTAAAAGTTACTCTGCTACTGCATCCTTTGGAACATGAAGCTTTTTCATCTTACTTATAGTTCTCCCCTATTAGATAGAATTCCAGACTTATGATAGTTCAGATGTCCAGAGTAACTGATGTGAAAATACACACACACACACACAAATGCACGGACGCACACACATGTAATTAATAACTTGACTGCAGCTTATAATTTTTCAGAGTTACTGAGCAGCATCATGTTATTTAAAGATGTTATAGCTACAACATGTTAGAGACAAGATGGGAATCAAGAATTTCTTGTTTCAAGGCTAGCCCTCTATTCACCACTTCATACTATCCCTAGCTTTTTACCTAATAAACACTTAATAAAGGTTTGTTAAATTGAAAAGCTTGAAGTAATTAATAAAACTACCTTCTAAAATTTCACAAAATCAACCATTTTGTGGGTTTCTCAATAATTATTTTCTCCAGAATGAAACAAATTATTTCCTTTTCAGATTTCCTAAAACTCTGTGTATGTGTGTTGTGTGTGTGTGTATGTTATTGTAACCTTTGAGATACGCTATAAAATTTTTTAAGAATTAAATTTTCATGCCTAAAAAAGACTTGATCTCAAGTTATATTACCATCATGTGTACAAAGGAGAAAAATAAATCTCATAGTTAAAAGGACTTATCCAAAGATAGACAAGTAGTAAGTGCTAAAATAAGGATTCAAGCCCCAGTCATTTCACCCAAGAAGAACCAAAATTTTTTCCAACATAATATAGTCACACTTAGAGCATCTCTGAAACATCTTTCCTAATATTCATGCTACTTCTTTGGTTCTTTTTAATGATTGTACTGTTGATTAAATGTAAGAGAAAAATCTCTCTTTTTCTTTCTCTTTCTCTGTCTTTTTCTCTTCATCCTTTCCTCCCCTCCTCTTTTATTCTCTCTGTCTCCCTGTTTCTCTCTCTGCCTCTCTCTCTCTCTCTCTGTCTCCCTGTTTCTCTCTCTGTCTCTGTCTGTCTCTCTTTGTCTCCACCTCTTCCCCAAACTTTCTCCTTTTAGATATAAAAGGAGAGGATCAGTGGACTTAAAATGAAATGCAAAAGACCTAAAAATCATCACAAAATTAACAATTGTAAAAGAAGTATAAATGGAATCTTGAAAAGTAGAGAAGAAATAAACTTCCAACTAAAAATATGCTGAATAAAATGAACTTTTTAAAAAGAATAAATCCAATAACCCTTTAACTAATGTGATTTGATGTTAACAATAGACAAGAAATAAAAGTAATTATCAGAAATTACTATACACATTTAGATGCTAGCAAATTGAGAATTCAAAGGATATTGAGAACTATCTACATGTAATCCTTGACTCAAAAGACAACTGTATAGGATTCTTCCTCATTGGTAGAGATTGATTATTCAATGCCTACGTATGCTCCTGTGTAAGGGGTGGGCATAGAGCTGTTAGGAGTGAGAAAGAAGTAAGATTCTAAGTTCCTCTGCTTTTAACTTTTAGAGAGAAGACAATATAAAAATAAGCCAGAGAGATATAGCAAAGAAAGACAACTACTGACCAAGCTCAGTAATTAATTTTTATGCAAAAATTTTAAATAAAATCTTCACAAACAGATTATAGCAATATAATCAGAAAAAATTTCACTGTGAACAAGTTGTATTCATACTAGGAAATTCAAAATTAAGAAAACAATCAGGATTATTAATTATATAAACAAGCATGATAGCCAAACAGCATGATGGTCATGGAGCTAATGGACATTTTTGACACTTTATTAGAATAATTCCAAATTACTTTCCCAAATGTCTAGAATCATTCACAACTTTTTCAACTACTGTGCATCGTTCTCCAACCCTTCAACATTGACTATTCCGTCTGCAGCCTCTATATCTCTCAAAGACAGCATGCTATATTTGTAAGAGCCATTTAAAGGCAAGTAGAAAGTTGAGAAAAGGAGTTTGTGTTGCTATTTAAGAAGTTCAGTTGAGAAATGTCTGAATATGAAGAGAGTTTCCCTATAGAGCCCCATGTAGGTCTCCCTGTCCATGCTTCATCTGTAGTCGGAAGATCTATAAGGAATCTCTGGAGAAGGAAGAGAGCGGAAAGGTAACAATAACAACCACAATATTTACATAATGCTTGCGATGTACCAGTCACTGTGCTAAGCACTTTATGATACTATCTCATTTGATCCTCTTAACAACCCTGGGAGGTAGATGCTATTATTAAACACGTTTTGCAGGTGAGGAAACTGAGGCAAACAGGGTTTAAGTACCTTCCACATCACACTGTTAGTAAGTTTCTGGTCATATTTGAACTGAAGTCTTCCAAACTCCAGGTCCAGCAATCTAGCCACTGCATCACTCAGCTGCCCCATGAAATGAAACTTACTACTCATCTGAATAGTTCCGAGTGATAGGTTATAAAGAGACCTTCCCAAGAGAAATCAATGAAGGTTTATGAAGAGATGGCAAGCAGTTAATAGTCAATGAACAATCATTAAATACCTATTATGCGTCGGGCACCTTGTTAAGTGAGGGATTGTGTGCTGTTGTGATTTGTCCTTTGTTCTTAAAGCGGGACCATGACATCTGGGAGATGAAGACATGACATGCAATTGAATTGGATCTGAGTGAAAGAGGGCTGTGCAAAGTCACCAGCATCACTTTCTCCTGCAGAGCCATCTGGGTCCAGTGGCCAGATATAGATCAGAATGACTGGAGATGGCTCAGGATGCAGTGGGAGACCCTGGACTTTTTAAGCAAAGGTCTTTTCAAATGCTCACTTTGAATGAGGCAACTCTGTGAATAGGTCTCTTTAAGAAGTGAGTCAAGGGATGGCACCTTTAATTTAAAAAAAAAATCAAAACTGGGAGGGGAATACCCTCAGGGTTGCTGGCCAAAAGAAAAACAGTTTCTATTTATATTCTCTCTAATTCTGGAGGGCCCAAAAAAGAACTATTAAGTGCTGCTTGAGCAGCTTGTTGTCTAATCAGTGAGATTCATAGTGAATTGTGTTTAAGGTATGGTCTTTGAGAAAGAAATCTAGCCACTAAACCCCAAGTTAACTAGATAGGTTACCTTCCTTTGAGCAGAACATCATCTAGTAAGGGCAGAAGACGAGAGGGAAAGGTAGGGGAGGGGAGGAGATTTGCCCAATTGCAACTGGCCAGCTGGGTCCCCATCTGGACAGCTCAGACTATTCACAGGTAGTAGTTTGTCCTTCTTGAAGAGGGTCATGACATTGGGGAGATGATGACATGACTTGCAACTGAATTGGATTTGAGTGGGGGAAGGCTGTGCAAAGTCACCAACCTCACTTTCTCCTCCAAAGCCATCTCGGTCTAGTGGCCAGATAAAGATCAGAATGACTGGGAGATGGCCCAAGATGCAGGGGTACACCTTGCCATTGCCTCACTCAAAGTAATAACTGGAATAGAGAGAGATACAAAGAAAGGCAAAAGACAGTCTTTGCCCTCAAGGAGCTCATGGTCTAATGGGAGAAGACAAAATGTAAAAAAAGAAGCTGAAAAATGGAGGTAGGGATAGGGTAGCTTAGGTGTGGGAGCAACATGAAGTCCTGCAACTAGGGTTTAAAATGATGAGGTTACCAGACAGAAGGAGGCAGGAGCCCTAGGGATAGGAGGTAATGATGAAGTATGAGTTACAAAAGTCATTTTATATGTAGTACTTTGGAAAGACCATTTCCTGTGGTTATTGAAGAAAAAAGGCTAGTCTGGCTTATTTCATGAAAGACTGAATTCAGCTATTATCATGAAGAGAAAAATCATGAAGAAGAAAACCCATGAAACACTTTAATCAGTATATGGAGTATGAAACTTTTCTGACAAGTGAAGAGGAGTCATTTCTTATTGTATAGAGAATTTGAGGTGAATGTAACATTGATTATAGCCAAAATCTTGTATGTATATGTGTGTGAGTATAGAGAGACACAGAGAGATCAGTATGCTTATTATTTCTTAATAAACTACATATGTCCACTCATTTCATTGTTACTTAATTATAGAGAAATAAATATAAATACTAGTAAGAAAGGAGGTTTCTCTAGCTGATTAAATAATTAATATTTAATGAACTTGTCTGGCGACTGAAGTTAATTGGTGAGAAGAGATTGCCGTTTTATTAATGACCAAGAAATTATCTAACACGCTGCTTGATCACTCTAAAGCTTAGGGGAATAAAAGTAAGAGAACAAAATAAAGTAGAAAACTGAGAATGTGTGACACACAAAGGAGGTTATTGGTCTGACTTTACATCATATCTTGCCTTGCTCCACACAGTGAAGAGGAAGGGAGTTCATGTGTCACCAACTTGCTAAACCATTTTTTTGTCTTCCTTGCTGGTTTGTTCCATGTGAAGTAAAACCAGGGATTTGTTTTGGTTTGCATTTATTTGTGTTTCATAGAATAATAATTCTTAATTAAATAAGGCAGAGAAGAAATCACAAAAGATATAACAGGCAATTTTGACTATGTAAATTTTTTAAAAGATTTTAAATTAATTAAAAGTGAAAAAAATTAAAATCAAGGAGAACTATATGATAAATAGTAGAGTGAAAAAAAAAATCAAATAACTCAATTGAATCCCAAAACATTTATTAAGCACTTTGATATGCCAAGTGTTGTATTACAGTAACCACCAGGACTACAAAAACAAAATTCAAATAGGCCCTGCCCTCAGAGAATTTATATTTTATTGTCAATTAAGACTGATATCCAACATATTATACAGAACTGATTCAAATCTGTAGTACCAAGAGCCATTTTTCCAATAGATAAGCTGGCAAAAGATGCTAAAAGTTTTCAAATATATTGAATGATTAATAATTACATGAAAGCATGCACTAATCAGGGCTTCTTAAACGTTTCCACTTGTGACCCCTTTAGTGCTTCTTAAACTGTGGGTCACAACACACAGAAGCGCTGTGCTAAACTAATATTATCAAGATAAATTCAAATGGGGGTGAATCTGAGCTTTCATTGACATGTTGGCACAGATGATAAACAATGGGAAAAGTCAGTGTTGGACAGGCTGAAGAAATAGAGACAAACTAATACACTCTAGTGGAGCTGGGATTTGGACTAAGCATTCTGGAATCCATATGGAATATTTTAAGAAAAGTGCCAAAATTGCCCATACCCTTTGATCCAGTGAACTCACTACTTGGTATATATTCCTCAAAGAAGTAGAATTAGTCATTGTAGCAAAAAAAAAATAAATAAATAAAAGGAAGCAAAGTCATAGTCCATTGAATAGGGATTGTAAGAAGAAAAAGACAACTATATCTAAGATATAACTGATATTTTTCTCTTTTTTTAGCAGACTGATTTCCCAATTATAGGCAGCTTCTAGTGAGGAGTTTTCTGCCCATTCATATCAGGTATTTATATTCTGCGAATAGTCTAGGTGCACTGAGAGATTATAAGTGAATTGCCCAAAAGCATGTGCACCTGGTATGTATCAGAGATAGGACTTGAACCTAGGTCTCTGGATTTTGAGATCATATTTTCATTACATCATGCTGGTAAAAATTATTGTGCAAACACAAGGCATAAATACAAGGATTTCAGAGAAATGCAGGGAAAATTTTGTAGGACGTGACCCAGAGCAAAATAAACAAAACCAGGAGAATAATGTACACACCTGACTGCAACGGTATAAATATAAATGAAGTAACCACTAAAATGAAGTTCTCCTTTGAGTGATTGAAGAATCAGTAGGTAATGGTTAGGAGATAAAGAAGTACTTGGTTCTCCCCAATTCCTACCCTCATTTCATTGCCAAAGTGCTAAGAGCTACCAGGATGGAATCTCATACACATTTGGCAAAAAGTCATTGTATCAGAAGTTCTTGTTTAATCAGGTTTTTTTGGTTTGGGTTTTGTTTGTTTGTTTTTTGAGGAGTATATGCTGTTTGGAGGGGTGGGGATGAAAATGTGAGTTTAAGATAAAAGCCCTCAAGAAATAAATAATACTTAAAACAAACAAAAAGATCCTTCTGTGACCCATCCCTGCTGAGAAGTAGCACAGAATATTATCTCCTTATACCAGAGACTTATTGTGAGAACTAAATGAGATTATGGCAAAGTCCTTTTAGTAAACAATAAAGTGGCGTACAAAATGTAAGGTTTTATTATTGTTGTTGTTGTTTGATATTATAAGATCGAGCAAGAAAGGTGGGAAATTGTAGAGTTTTTAGTTAACAAGGAAGAGATTGTAGCTGGAACCTATTTTATGATGTCAGCAATGGTAATTTAAATGTTAACTGAAGCCTGATTGTAAAGCCCTTTAAAAACCAAGATAACTAACTGTAATTATTTCCACTGGGCATGGCTCAGTTATCCAAGGTATTCAAACAAGGCAGTGATGTGATTAGAGAAGAGTTGCAGGAACCCCGCAAGAAAAAATGAAAACACAGGTCATGAGTGGGATGGCTGCAGTGGTTAAGATCAGAGTTAGCAAAGGCCTAAACCAGGGGTGGGAAACCTGTAGCCTTGAGGCCACATGTGGCCTTTTAGGTCCTGGGGTGTGGCCTTTTGACTGAGTCCAAGTTTTATGAAAAAAAAATCCTTTTATTAAGGGGATTTGTTCTGTTAAGTTTTGATTCAGTGAAAGGGCTATATCTGAGGACCTAGAGAGCCACAAATGTTCCTGAGACCTGTAATGGTAGTAGGAATTTGAAGATTCTCCCTGGCCTTTAATAGGCCTAAGGGAATTTTAAGAACTTCCTTGCCCCCATAGGCTGAATCTAATCACGTGGAGCCTATTGTGGCAGGAGTTTGCTGAACAAGTGGAACAGAGACCAGATGGAGTCAGAGCAGTTAGGATGATGGGAGGAGAGGACACAGACAAGGACACATCTAGGCTTGTGAGTGTTTGTGGGAAGGCTAAAGTATGGTGTGACTCCCTGTTGCATTATGGTGTATTAACTTCTTTGTTGCTATGATGGATTTGATTTTCTGGTGTCTAAATAAATGTGTTGCTTCTATCTTCTATATGGAGAATCTGTTATGTTTTGTGATTTAAAATTTTGCTGGCATATTCATAGTTGCCATTGGTGCTGTGAATATTGTGTTGGCACTACAAGGCCATGTGTTCTCCACCCCTGGCCTAAATGAGTGTGGTAGTAAAGGGAATGTAAATATGTAAGAGAGGTCAAGGGGGGTAGAATTTTCTGATCTTGGCAGTTACTTGTGTCTGGAGGTGAGGGAGAGAGAAAGATTAAAATTCTCCCTCTCTGATTGACCTTTCCTACCACTTCAAATCTTCTTAACATGGTGTAATGGTAATGGCAATTTGAAGATCTTGCCTGTCCCTTAATAAGCCTAAGGGAATTTGAAGACTTTCCATGATTAGAAGATTTTACTTACGTGTTAGTAACCTGAATGTAATCACATGGAGCCTGTGGAGGGAAGAGTTTACTGAAGGGTGGAGCAGATCCTGTAGGAAACTGGGAGTCAGAGCAGTTAGAGATGGAGGGAGGAGAGGATGCACCCTGGCAGACTACTAGGCTGTAGTGTTGTTTTGTGGGAAGGGTAAAGGATGTTTTAGCTCTCTGTGCTGTTATGGTGTATTAACGTCTTTGCCACTATGATAGATTTGGCTTTCTAGTTTGGGGGTTTGGTTTTCTTATGCCTGAATAAATGTTTTGCTTCTGCCTTCTATATGGAGAATCTGTTATATTCTGTGATTGAGTACTGTGCTGGCATATTCACAGTCACAGTCAGAGCTATGAATATTTCATTGGTGCTATGCATGGTATACAACTACATGGAAGCATCTAGTTCCTTTATTTCCCCCTACATTTCTTTTTTTTTTTTTTTGAGGGGGAGAGGCAGGGCAATTGGGGTTAAGTAATTTGCCCAAGGTCACACAGCTAGTAAGTTTTAAATATCTGAGGCCAGATTTGAACTCATTTCCAGGTGCTCTATACATTGCACACCTAGCCACCCCTCTCCCTATATTTCCACTCCAAAACATTTTTTTTCCCTGCCTTCCATTATCTCTTTTTATCCTTTTGACCTGTTTAATTGGCTGTTTCGACAGTACATTGCCCTCCACTGGAATTCATCACTTTCTCATTTTTTATGATTCTGACTAATCTCTGACCATTGTCTTCAATGTCTTCTATGCTGAATTCTTTTTTTAAATTTTAATTTTTAAAATTTTTAGTTTAGAGCATTCATTTCCATAAGACTTTTTTACAAATCTTCTCCCTATCTTTCCCCTACCTACTACCCCAAAACAGTGATCCCACTAAACACCCCCATCCCCAATCTACTCTCTCCTATATCCTCTCCCATTCCCCCTCCAACTTTCTGTTAGGACAAGATGGATATCCATACCTCAGTGCTTGTATATCTTATTTCCCAATTGCATGTAAAAAAATAATGATGATAATAATAATTTGAGTTAGTCTATTTTTTAAGGTGTGATTTTCTTCAATGTGTTTTTGGATCTCCTTTAGCAGGCTGTTGACTTGCTTTTCATGATTTTTCCTGAATCATTCTCATTTCTCTTCCCAACTTTTCCTCCACTTCTCTTACCTGATTTTCAAAATCCTTCTTGAGCTCCTCCATGGACTGTAAGTAGTTCATATTTTTCTTGAAGGCTTTTGATGCAGGAGTTCTGCCTTAGCTGTCTTCCTCTTGCTCCATGCCTTGATCCTTTTTGTCCCCATAAAAGAATTCTGTTGTCTGTTTGTGCTCCCTCTGCCAGCTCATATTGGCAGTCAATGACTTGCCTTTTGAGCTCTTTTGCCACAGTAGAACTCTGCTTCCAAAATGGAGAGAGCTATGTTGCAGATTGCTGGCATTTTTGCAGCTGCTGGAGCAGTTAGATGGGCACCCTCTCTACAGCTCCCACATGCTCTGACTCACTGGTTGCACACCCCAGGACCACCACCCAAGACCGCAATCCAGATCCAAGTAGGTTAAAGGAAGAGCAATTACCCTCTGAATGGTCACTTATTTCCCCTAAGATCTGCAGGCCAGGAGCTCTGGAAGCAGCCATGGGGTGGCTGCACAGCTGTGTGCCTCCACTGTTTCTCACCCCAGGGACAAGGGTTGGACCCATTTTTGCATTCACCCCCCCCCCAAGTTCCAACAGAGTTCCACACTGACCTTTTACTTTGTATTTGGCATTTATGGGTTGAGAAGTCTAGAAATCACCACAGCTGCTGGTAATTCACTCTCTTGAAGTCTGTTCTGGCCTCCACTCAACAGGGCTAAAACTTCAGTTCATGTGGGGCTGGGCTGGGATTGACCCTTCCTATAAACCTGCCAGACTGCCTTCAGTGGGTGATTTGTTTCTCTCTGTCACTTTGGTTTCTGTAGCTCTAAAATTTTAGAGTCATATTTCATAGGTATTTGAAGTGATTGTGGGGGGAGCTCACAGAATTTTCCTGTTTCTATGCTGCCATTTTGGCTCCACCCCCCTTCTTTGCTGACTTCTGACTGATGGAAGTTAGGGAGTTGGAGAAGGAATAGATTTTAGGGATTGAAGATACATCGAGTTTTGAATATTTTCAAGTTGAACTTGTAGAGTTACATCCAAGTGGAGCTTTTCAATAGGTAGTAGGAATGGAGGTTGAGGGGGAATTCAGGGGTAATACATGGATTTGGGATCTAAAGGGATTACTTTTTCATAGAGGTGATTATTAAGATCCCAAATATTCAAGAAAGTTATTATGTAGATAGAAAACCTATCTGTCTGTGTGACTGTCTGTCTGTCTGTCTATCCCTCTATCTATTTTGCACAATGTATATAGAGCACTGGTCCTGGAGTCAGGAAGACCTGAGTTCAGTTCCAGCCTCAGAGACATATTAACTGTGTGTCCCTGGACAAAGCATGCAGCCTCTCTCTGTCTCAGTTTCATCAACTCTAAAATGGGGATAATAGTAGCAGCTACTTCTTCGTGTTGTTGAGATGGTCTAATGAGATATATGTAAAGTGCTCTCCCCATTTTTTTTCCTCTTGATTAGTTGAGAGAGGGAAGAGGGATTAGTAATAGTGATTTTTTTTTAAAGTGACTATTGTAAACTTTTAAAAACAAAGAGAACAAAAGGAAATGCAGAAGGAAGCACAGGACAGTTTCAAGGGTATGTAGAGAAGGAAAGGGGTAAGGAACAGCCTTTATTAAGCACCTGCTCTGTTCCAGGACTTTGCTAAACACTTTACCTATATTTCACTTGGTATATGTCACTTGATCTTTACAACATTTCTGTATTATTATCCCCATTTTAGAGTTGAGGAAAGTGAAGCAGACAGAGGTTAAGTGCCTTGCCTAAAGTCATACAGTAGTATGTGTATGACTTCAAATTGAACTCAGTTTTTCTTGACTCCATGCACATTTTTTCAAGTCTACATAGAAAAATGAATATTCCTTAGAGGACATACTCTCTGGATAAATGACTTTTTTTTTCCCTTCCCTTT
Source organism: Pseudochirops cupreus (assembly GCA_028627135.1). Classification (NCBI taxonomy): domain Eukaryota; kingdom Metazoa; phylum Chordata; class Mammalia; order Diprotodontia; family Pseudocheiridae; genus Pseudochirops; species Pseudochirops cupreus. Next base: position 41,272 of record JAQQSU010000067.1, on the reverse strand, counting down.
TCTTTTTTGATACTGTGCTAACCACTGGTGTGATCAGGCTGGGAGTGCCTCAGCCATTCACATGCCTGATCTCACTGCTGATCAGTATAGTAACTTTGACCTACTCTGTTTCCAATGGGCTCGTTTGCCCTCCCCTCAAGCATCTTATTCACATCCTGTTCCAGGAGACTTACCATATTGGTGCCAAACAGCATAGAGACCATACTGATTTTAGCCCTACTAAAACTCAGAATTGCCAAACCCAAGCTATCTGCTAGCCTCAGTCTCTCTAGGAGCAGAGATTATAGGCCTGTACCACCACAGCCAGCTAAAATTTCAAAAAGGTTTTAAAATTTTTTGTCATTATCCTATAGCTTTTAAAATAATTTTATGATCTCTTTATTTTTTCAGGCTATAGAGGAAAATAGTTAATTGTTATTATTTCAAACTATTGAGTGTCTGTGCCTTTTGTATTCTGTCTAAATTTCTTAAATCATCAGTCAATCAAGCAACATTTATTAAGCACCTTCTGTGTACTAGTCACAGTGGTTGGTGCTAAGGATCCAAAATTTCCTCCATACCAGGAACTTACCTGCTATTGGGGAAGACCACACATATTATGTTATATAGCATAAAATTTTGAGACAAAGAACACTAGCAATTAAGGGTACCAAGAGATAGTTCATGTAGAATACTTGGGGTATGTCTTGATGGATGATATATATATTATAAGAGGTGAAGGTAAGGAGGGAATACTTTCTAGATATTGGTGACAGCCAATGCAAAGGCACAGATATGGAAGATAGAATGTGGGGTGAGAAACTGAGAGAATGTTAGTTTGCCTGTATCAGAATATGGGAGTGGTAGTAATAAACAATAAGGTTGGAAAGATAGGTTGGAGAAAGATTGTCAAAGACTTAAAAACTAAACAGGGAAATTTTTATTGAATTCTTTAAACAATAGAGAGCCACTATATCATTTTTGTGTAGAGAATTGACATAGATGTGGCAGCACTGTAGAGGGTAGATTGAAATAGAGAATGAGGTAAGGCAAGGAGACTAATTAACGTGTCATTGTAATAATCTATGCAAGAAGTGATAAGGTTCTGATCTAATGAATATGGTTACCATGTAAGAGAAGAAGTTGGATGCCAGAAATGTTGTCAAGGTAGAAATGGTAAGATTTTGCAGCAGATTGGATATGATGAGTGGAGAAAGTAAGGAATCTAGGAGAATATTAAGGTTAAGAACATGGGAGACCAAAAGAATAGTGGTGCCTTCACCAAAATTAGGGAAGTTAGGGGAAAGGTTGGGTTTCAAGAAAATATTCTAAGATCTTATTTTAGACACCTTGAATTTTCTATGTCTCAGACATCTACTTTGAAATGTCCATTTGGGAGAGATGCAATAATAGGAGGTTATTATCAGAGGAGTTTCAGGCTTTCTCTCTTCCATTTAGAGTCATATAGTATGGTCACAGGACACTAGATCAACCTGAAATGTTTTGTTCCATTCACCACTGTAAATGTGCCTCTATGTGGATTCATACTACATTTTGTTATTATTTTCCTTCATTGCTGAATAATGTGATTTAGATATGCATCAAATCATTATTTATAAGATGCTTTCTGAGTGCCAGGGAAAAAAAGGGAAAAGAGAGAAAATGTAATAGTAATCTTATTTTTAGGTTCTTTTATCCTCTCCAATCCCTGTTTTCTACCTTGGAGACTCTCTACTCATCTAAAATGTAGGACAGTAAGAAAATGTCTTACACAAAGATGAAAAATTCTACCACTTAAAAGTGTCTATTTTCTGATCTTCACATATCCCCATTTCTCAAGGTTTTTTTTTCCCCCTAAGAGATCTTCACGTCCAACATGTGGTGCTTTGAAAATTAGAGTGGAGAAAAACTTGTTCATAGTTATTCATATTCTAGGAACTTTCATTCATCTTCTGCTAGAAAAATAGAAAACAACTTAGACGAGAAAAAAATGCATTGTAAAATATACTTATGAATTCAGGAATGTTTGAATTATTGACTATCTCTGTAAATGTGGCAAACAAAATTAAATCTAGTGGAAAAATGATTATTTTAAAGCATAGTTTTACAATGGATCTTGTAATAAAAATATATGTGTAATTATACCATCAGATAAATGAAATGATGCTTGTCATGCACTAAATAAGTATGGAGATAATATAATCATTAAAATATTAGAGTCAATCTTAGTTGTCGAGAGTGGTTAAATATCTAGTATACATGAAATTTCATGCTTCTCTGGGAAAAGTACATGAAATTTTGACAGGGTATCAAATAGTAGGCTTAATTCCCAGAGTATCATGCATATAAGTTAAAAATATATATATTTTAATTAAAAGAAAAAAGAATGTTCATTTGTAGGAAAAAATATCATTTGGGACTGTTTAGAAAAAAAATGTAAAGTGTGGTTTTATATATATATATACTCACACACACACACATATACTTACATACATACATACATGCAGATATATTTGATACTTCTCTCTGTCTCTGTCTCTCTCATTTTCTGTCGTTCTTTTCCATCACTGGCAATTCACACAAACTCACTGCTGCCTAATAGAACCCTAGTAGGACAAATCAACACCTAACTCAGACCTGAAAATGTATGCTTTATTCTATATATCTAGTCCATCACAAATCTTTTAAGAGGCAGGAAGCAATCTTTACCATCAGCCATGTAAAATGGTAATTCAATGTAGTTTTGATGTTTTTTACTTCCTTTGTTTATCTGCCGCATAAATCATGAAACTCACATCTCCAAAGTATCCTTGCCTCTAGGCCCTTCGCTCCCTCAGATTGTTGGCAGGGTTGGGAGTAGATGGGGGGAGGTGGGAGTGTGTGTGTGTGGGGGGGGTGGGTTGGGAGAGAAGAAGACAGTGGACAGCTCCTTCCAGATCTTTCATTTTAGAGAGAGCACCTGGTGAAACCACCTCTTCATTTCCTATCCAGCTGCCTTCATCTGGACTTCATCATGCTCTTCCCCTCCCCCATTTAGCTTCTTTTTATGTATTTCATCCTTCATTATGCTGTGAGATACTTAAGGGCATAGACAATCTTTCTACTTCTTTTTTTATTTCCAGCACTTAGCACAGTGCATAGACATGGTGGACTCTTACTAAGTGTTTATTGACTAACTGGTAGGGATATTTCTGGGTCACTGGATATGTATAGTTAGATTACTTTTTTGATAGGCTATTTTCCACAATATTAAGGCCAATTTGCAGCTCCAAAAGTAAGTAATAATGCCTCTCTTCCCTTAGCCCCTTTAAATTTTATCAATTAAAAAAAATCTTTTGTAATCATTCCTAGTTTGATAGAAGTGAGATAAAACCTCAAAGTGGTATATATTTTGATTTTTTTTTATTGTTGATTTGGAGCATACACTTGGATGCAATGAGGATTTTGTTATCCTTCTTAGAGTTAGTTTATCAGGATTCATGACCATGCCAATGTCTAGTTTCCAGGTGTTTAATAGTATCTCCAAGAATAGTTCCAAGGATTCTAAATAGACAGTCTTACTGAGGCTGTGCTGTGAGATAAGGGTTAATATAATATAATGTTTACTGCACTTGTGCAGAATGAGGATTTTGCTAGTTAACCATGTGAGATTCTGTTGCCCTATAAAGCAAGTTGGCCTTGGTCAGTGAGTGGGGGAATACCAAAGGGAACTCCTAAAGGAATCTGTGTGTGCCTCAACCAGCTGACATTGAAGCTTGAGGGGATTTAAGGGAGTGTACAAAGCTGGGGCTATCTCAATTGACCCCATTGAGATATAGGACTAATTGCCCTCCTTTTCACCAGCCCTTGGGAGAAGGGTCATTAGGGAATGTTATAGGAGCTAGTTCTCCTATAACCCTCTGAGAAGACTACACTAGAATAAAATTGATAATCAACCCCTCCAAAGCTGTCTGCCATCTGACCAGATCAAGATTAAACCTGTTAGAGGCTGGAGTCCAAAACCTCTAGGGCCTCCCATGTGTTATCTATGAAATACTTTTATATTGTTGTTGATAACTTTAGTTTCTTCCTTTGAAAATAGTTCATATTATTTAATCAAATAACTCTTGTGTAATGGTTCTTATTCTAAAAAATATTATCTATATATGTTATATATTAGACATTTATCAGAAAAATTTGTACACATATTTTCCAATTAACTTTGAAATATGATGTTTATAAATTATGAGAAATCACTTAATATGACAACATATTTATTTTTGGAAATCTTTGTAGTGAGTATGATGAATGCATTGTTTAATAATTAAACAGCCTTAATTTTGACAAAATGCTTACCTGATATACAAATAAGTTAACAGGAGTAGCATATTTTTGCTAAGGAAAAGATCAACTATAAATAAGACAAGTTAAAATCAAAAATTTCATTATCTTCATGTTATTTTTATTCAATATATGCTGAGCTTCTGCTCACAGAATGAACTGAGCAGTAATTTAATCAAAGGAAATGGTTAAAAAAATCAATTTTATATATATTTCATAAAATTATAAATTGTATAAATGATATCTAGGATCTGTTCCAAATCTAACATTCTGTGATTTTATATTTTGTCATGTCATTATAATAATAAGTGATTATAATTTGTTTAATTCTATTTATTATAGTAATTTAGTTGTCAATTTTTTTATCATAGTTCTTATTTTATTTTAATGTTTAAAATTGCTTTTTCCTCAAAACCATTTGTGGTAAGTAGTCATGTATTATTCTCTTTTCTGATGGAGTGACAGAGGATAAGAGAGGGTAAGGGGATAATTCACAAACAAATCAGACGAACAGCTAAATAAAAGAAAAGAACTTAAACCCAGGTTTGCTGACTCTAGGTATTCTACTACAAGTTTTGAATAGCTTTTCATAATTTAAAGATGATTAATTATAGAGTTGAAGTGCATTTGGAATGATCAATAGGTCATTTATAGTACAAGTAGTACAAGGGACTATATAGCCAACACTCTTTGAAAAATTAAAAAAAACATATTACTAAACTAAAAACATCTATTCATATCTTTGAAATTGGTTATTGCCCCATATATTTGATTATCATATAATGTGTGTAGTATCTTTTTTTTTTTTTTTTGCTTTTTGGAGGGGCAATTGGTGTTAAGTGACTTGCCCAAGGTCACATGGCTAGTTTTGTGTTAAATATCTGAGGCCGGCTTTGAACTTAGGTCCTCCTGCTCTAGGGCTGGTGCTCTATTCACTGTGCCACCTAGCCACCCTTGTAGTATCTTTTGATCTAAATTTTAATTAATGAATAATCACTCAATAATTTAATATTGCATCATGACACAAAGATAGTTATATTTATAAGTAAATCATTTATTCAAAAGTTGTTTTGTCAACTTTATCATTTAAAGGACAACCAAAATCCATTTTCCAGATTTATAATGCAAAGATCCTTCACATGTTTACAATATCTGTTCTGAAGGGTTTTTTGTGCCCCCCCAAAATCCATTTTCATATTTTCCCTTCTCATTAAGAGGTATGAGATTGTCACTATGACTTCTGGTCAGAAGAAGAAATGTGAAATTAAATTGAGATTTTAAAATAGTATCTTACTTGGATTTATTTGTGATCTTTATATACTAATGCAAAGGAAAAAAATCTAAAATTTTCTACTTTATGTACTAATGCTGGGTTTTTAGCCTTATAATGCTATATATTTTTAGAAAATTGGATGATATTAAATCTTGTTTAACTCATTTTCTCTCTTCTTTTAATATAAAAGCATTAATCCTTTGAAGGAAAATACATTTTAGAAGTATAATTGTTTATTTGATGCTTGCTACACTGTTTTATTTTTCGTTTTCTTAGTTGTTACATTATACTGAATATTCAACCAATTTTGTGTTCAGTAGGTCACAGAAATTTTTTTCAATAAAATTTTGAAGCATCTAATATATAAAAAATTATCAATTCATTATTAAATATTTGAAAGGAAATGACAAAGGCAGAACACCATGTCAAAACAAATTGAGACTTCGCAATTTGAGTCCTAACAGTTCACCAGCAGTCTTCCTCAGGACCAATTGATGTTAAAATGCACACTGTCTTTGAAGTAATACCACAAGATGCCTGTGCCTATACCAGGAGCTCTGCTCTAAAACTGTAAATCTTTTTGTCACCATGTATTGTGTGAAGCAATCAATCTAAATCCCTTGGGACGTGAACTTCATGGGGGCAAAAAATCAAACATGTTTCACCTATAGTGAAAGACTAGTAAATCAGTTTCAAATTGATGTTTTGTGTAGTTCAGAGTGTAAAGTGTATTCTTTTTGAAAAATGGACAGAATAATATAATGATTGCTTTGGAAATTTTTTTTTTGGTATCATTAATACCTTCTAAGTAAAACATTTCAGTAGAAACCACAGTGTTCCTCATCTGAAAAATGAGGAAGTTGGACTAAATAACTTCCAACATCCCGTCTTTCTCTGCATTATGGTCATACTATCAGCATGTATTATGTATTTCTATGTATTATGGTCATACTATCAGCAAGAAATTATAGATATCTATTAAAGATCACTTTAAGTATGTGCTGGAAAGCTGTGTTGAGTTAAAAGATTGATGTGTTTCAAATAAGTATGTGTGCATTTCCTTAAGAAATCCAAGTTTCTTTATTCTGTAAATGTTTTTAATAGTTTTATCCTAAAATATTCTATATTCGTAACACAAAGGCTGTCTGTACTTTAGGTAAATGTTTTCCAATGGTAATAATTATTATTTGAATTT
>JAQQSU010000067.1:0-34405 GCA_028627135.1 Pseudochirops cupreus | reverse complement strand
ACTTAAAGTGATCTTTAATAGATATCTATAATTTCTTGCTGATAGTATGACCATAATACATAGAAATACATAATACATGCTGATAGTATGACCATAATGCAGAGAAAGACGGGATGTTGGAAGTTATTTAGTCCAACTTCCTCATTTTTCAGATGAGGAACACTGTGGTTTCTACTGAAATGTTTTACTTAGAAGGTATTAATGATACCAAAAAAAAAATTTCCAAAGCAATCATTATATTATTCTGTCCATTTTTCAAAAAGAATACACTTTACACTCTGAACTACACAAAACATCAATTTGAAACTGATTTACTAGTCTTTCACTATAGGTGAAACATGTTTGATTTTTTGCCCCCATGAAGTTCACGTCCCAAGGGATTTAGATTGATTGCTTCACACAATACATGGTGACAAAAAGATTTACAGTTTTAGAGCAGAGCTCCTGGTATAGGCACAGGCATCTTGTGGTATTACTTCAAAGACAGTGTGCATTTTAACATCAATTGGTCCTGAGGAAGACTGCTGGTGAACTGTTAGGACTCAAATTGCGAAGTCTCAATTTGTTTTGACATGGTGTTCTGCCTTTGTCATTTCCTTTCAAATATTTAATAATGAATTGATAATTTTTTATATATTAGATGCTTCAAAATTTTATTGAAAAAAATTTCTGTGACCTACTGAACACAAAATTGGTTGAATATTCAGTATAATGTAACAACTAAGAAAACGAAAAATAAAACAGTGTAGCAAGCATCAAATAAACAATTATACTTCTAAAATGTATTTTCCTTCAAAGGATTAATGCTTTTATATTAAAAGAAGAGAGAAAATGAGTTAAACAAGATTTAATATCATCCAATTTTCTAAAAATATATAGCATTATAAGGCTAAAAACCCAGCATTAGTACATAAAGTAGAAAATTTTAGATTTTTTTCCTTTGCATTAGTATATAAAGATCACAAATAAATCCAAGTAAGATACTATTTTAAAATCTCAATTTAATTTCACATTTCTTCTTCTGACCAGAAGTCATAGTGACAATCTCATACCTCTTAATGAGAAGGGAAAATATGAAAATGGATTTTGGGGGGGCACAAAAAACCCTTCAGAACAGATATTGTAAACATGTGAAGGATCTTTGCATTATAAATCTGGAAAATGGATTTTGGTTGTCCTTTAAATGATAAAGTTGACAAAACAACTTTTGAATAAATGATTTACTTATAAATATAACTATCTTTGTGTCATGATGCAATATTAAATTATTGAGTGATTATTCATTAATTAAAATTTAGATCAAAAGATACTACAAGGGTGGCTAGGTGGCACAGTGAATAGAGCACCAGCCCTAGAGCAGGAGGACCTAAGTTCAAAGCCGGCCTCAGATATTTAACACAAAACTAGCCATGTGACCTTGGGCAAGTCACTTAACACCAATTGCCCCTCCAAAAAGCAAAAAAAAAAAAAAAAGATACTACACACATTATATGATAATCAAATATATGGGGCAATAACCAATTTCAAAGATATGAATAGATGTTTTTAGTTTAGTAATATGTTTTTTTTAATTTTTCAAAGAGTGTTGGCTATATAGTCCCTTGTACTACTTGTACTATAAATGACCTATTGATCATTCCAAATGCACTTCAACTCTATAATTAATCATCTTTAAATTATGAAAAGCTATTCAAAACTTGTAGTAGAATACCTAGAGTCAGCAAACCTGGGTTTAAGTTCTTTTCTTTTATTTAGCTGTTCGTCTGATTTGTTTGTGAATTATCCCCTTACCCTCTCTTATCCTCTGTCACTCCATCAGAAAAGAGAATAATACATGACTACTTACCACAAATGGTTTTGAGGAAAAAGCAATTTTAAACATTAAAATAAAATAAGAACTATGATAAAAAAATTGACAACTAAATTACTATAATAAATAGAATTAAACAAATTATAATCACTTATTATTATAATGACATGACAAAATATAAAATCACAGAATGTTAGATTTGGAACAGATCCTAGATATCATTTATACAATTTATAATTTTATGAAATATATATAAAATTGATTTTTTTAACCATTTCCTTTGATTAAATTACTGCTCAGTTCATTCTGTGAGCAGAAGCTCAGCATATATTGAATAAAAATAACATGAAGATAATGAAATTTTTGATTTTAACTTGTCTTATTTATAGTTGATCTTTTCCTTAGCAAAAATATGCTACTCCTGTTAACTTATTTGTATATCAGGTAAGCATTTTGTCAAAATTAAGGCTGTTTAATTATTAAACAATGCATTCATCATACTCACTACAAAGATTTCCAAAAATAAATATGTTGTCATATTAAGTGATTTCTCATAATTTATAAACATCATATTTCAAAGTTAATTGGAAAATATGTGTACAAATTTTTCTGATAAATGTCTAATATATAACATATATAGATAATATTTTTTAGAATAAGAACCATTACACAAGAGTTATTTGATTAAATAATATGAACTATTTTCAAAGGAAGAAACTAAAGTTATCAACAACAATATAAAAGTATTTCATAGATAACACATGGGAGGCCCTAGAGGTTTTGGACTCCAGCCTCTAACAGGTTTAATCTTGATCTGGTCAGATGGCAGACAGCTTTGGAGGGGTTGATTATCAATTTTATTCTAGTGTAGTCTTCTCAGAGGGTTATAGGAGAACTAGCTCCTATAACATTCCCTAATGACCCTTCTCCCAAGGGCTGGTGAAAAGGAGGGCAATTAGTCCTATATCTCAATGGGGTCAATTGAGATAGCCCCAGCTTTGTACACTCCCTTAAATCCCCTCAAGCTTCAATGTCAGCTGGTTGAGGCACACACAGATTCCTTTAGGAGTTCCCTTTGGTATTCCCCCACTCACTGACCAAGGCCAACTTGCTTTATAGGGCAACAGAATCTCACATGGTTAACTAGCAAAATCCTCATTCTGCACAAGTGCAGTAAACATTATATTATATTAACCCTTATCTCACAGCACAGCCTCAGTAAGACTGTCTATTTAGAATCCTTGGAACTATTCTTGGAGATACTATTAAACACCTGGAAACTAGACATTGGCATGGTCATGAATCCTGATAAACTAACTCTAAGAAGGATAACAAAATCCTCATTGCATCCAAGTGTATGCTCCAAATCAACAATAAAAAAAAATCAAAATATATACCACTTTGAGGTTTTATCTCACTTCTATCAAACTAGGAATGATTACAAAAGATTTTTTTTAATTGATAAAATTTAAAGGGGCTAAGGGAAGAGAGGCATTATTACTTACTTTTGGAGCTGCAAATTGGCCTTAATATTGTGGAAAATAGCCTATCAAAAAAGTAATCTAACTATACATATCCAGTGACCCAGAAATATCCCTACCAGTTAGTCAATAAACACTTAGTAAGAGTCCACCATGTCTATGCACTGTGCTAAGTGCTGGAAATAAAAAAAGAAGTAGAAAGATTGTCTATGCCCTTAAGTATCTCACAGCATAATGAAGGATGAAATACATAAAAAGAAGCTAAATGGGGGAGGGGAAGAGCATGATGAAGTCCAGATGAAGGCAGCTGGATAGGAAATGAAGAGGTGGTTTCACCAGGTGCTCTCTCTAAAATGAAAGATCTGGAAGGAGCTGTCCACTGTCTTCTTCTCTCCCAACCCACCCCCCCCACACACACACACTCCCACCTCCCCCCATCTACTCCCAACCCTGCCAACAATCTGAGGGAGCGAAGGGCCTAGAGGCAAGGATACTTTGGAGATGTGAGTTTCATGATTTATGCGGCAGATAAACAAAGGAAGTAAAAAACATCAAAACTACATTGAATTACCATTTTACATGGCTGATGGTAAAGATTGCTTCCTGCCTCTTAAAAGATTTGTGATGGACTAGATATATAGAATAAAGCATACATTTTCAGGTCTGAGTTAGGTGTTGATTTGTCCTACTAGGGTTCTATTAGGCAGCAGTGAGTTTGTGTGAATTGCCAGTGATGGAAAAGAACGACAGAAAATGAGAGAGACAGAGACAGAGAGAAGTATCAAATATATCTGCATGTATGTATGTATGTAAGTATATGTGTGTGTGTGTGAGTATATATATATATAAAACCACACTTTACATTTTTTTTCTAAACAGTCCCAAATGATATTTTTTCCTACAAATGAACATTCTTTTTTCTTTTAATTAAAATATATATATTTTTAACTTATATGCATGATACTCTGGGAATTAAGCCTACTATTTGATACCCTGTCAAAATTTCATGTACTTTTCCCAGAGAAGCATGAAATTTCATGTATACTAGATATTTAACCACTCTCGACAACTAAGATTGACTCTAATATTTTAATGATTATATTATCTCCATACTTATTTAGTGCATGACAAGCATCATTTCATTTATCTGATGGTATAATTACACATATATTTTTATTACAAGATCCATTGTAAAACTATGCTTTAAAATAATCATTTTTCCACTAGATTTAATTTTGTTTGCCACATTTACAGAGATAGTCAATAATTCAAACATTCCTGAATTCATAAGTATATTTTACAATGCATTTTTTTCTCGTCTAAGTTGTTTTCTATTTTTCTAGCAGAAGATGAATGAAAGTTCCTAGAATATGAATAACTATGAACAAGTTTTTCTCCACTCTAATTTTCAAAGCACCACATGTTGGACGTGAAGATCTCTTAGGGGGAAAAAAAAACCTTGAGAAATGGGGATATGTGAAGATCAGAAAATAGACACTTTTAAGTGGTAGAATTTTTCATCTTTGTGTAAGACATTTTCTTACTGTCCTACATTTTAGATGAGTAGAGAGTCTCCAAGGTAGAAAACAGGGATTGGAGAGGATAAAAGAACCTAAAAATAAGATTACTATTACATTTTCTCTCTTTTCCCTTTTTTTCCCTGGCACTCAGAAAGCATCTTATAAATAATGATTTGATGCATATCTAAATCACATTATTCAGCAATGAAGGAAAATAATAACAAAATGTAGTATGAATCCACATAGAGGCACATTTACAGTGGTGAATGGAACAAAACATTTCAGGTTGATCTAGTGTCCTGTGACCATACTATATGACTCTAAATGGAAGAGAGAAAGCCTGAAACTCCTCTGATAATAACCTCCTATTATTGCATCTCTCCCAAATGGACATTTCAAAGTAGATGTCTGAGACATAGAAAATTCAAGGTGTCTAAAATAAGATCTTAGAATATTTTCTTGAAACCCAACCTTTCCCCTAACTTCCCTAATTTTGGTGAAGGCACCACTATTCTTTTGGTCTCCCATGTTCTTAACCTTAATATTCTCCTAGATTCCTTACTTTCTCCACTCATCATATCCAATCTGCTGCAAAATCTTACCATTTCTACCTTGACAACATTTCTGGCATCCAACTTCTTCTCTTACATGGTAACCATATTCATTAGATCAGAACCTTATCACTTCTTGCATAGATTATTACAATGACACGTTAATTAGTCTCCTTGCCTTACCTCATTCTCTATTTCAATCTACCCTCTACAGTGCTGCCACATCTATGTCAATTCTCTACACAAAAATGATATAGTGGCTCTCTATTGTTTAAAGAATTCAATAAAAATTTCCCTGTTTAGTTTTTAAGTCTTTGACAATCTTTCTCCAACCTATCTTTCCAACCTTATTGTTTATTACTACCACTCCCATATTCTGATACAGGCAAACTAACATTCTCTCAGTTTCTCACCCCACATTCTATCTTCCATATCTGTGCCTTTGCATTGGCTGTCACCAATATCTAGAAAGTATTCCCTCCTTACCTTCACCTCTTATAATATATATATCATCCATCAAGACATACCCCAAGTATTCTACATGAACTATCTCTTGGTACCCTTAATTGCTAGTGTTCTTTGTCTCAAAATTTTATGCTATATAACATAATATGTGTGGTCTTCCCCAATAGCAGGTAAGTTCCTGGTATGGAGGAAATTTTGGATCCTTAGCACCAACCACTGTGACTAGTACACAGAAGGTGCTTAATAAATGTTGCTTGATTGACTGATGATTTAAGAAATTTAGACAGAATACAAAAGGCACAGACACTCAATAGTTTGAAATAATAACAATTAACTATTTTCCTCTATAGCCTGAAAAAATAAAGAGATCATAAAATTATTTTAAAAGCTATAGGATAATGACAAAAAATTTTAAAACCTTTTTGAAATTTTAGCTGGCTGTGGTGGTACAGGCCTATAATCTCTGCTCCTAGAGAGACTGAGGCTAGCAGATAGCTTGGGTTTGGCAATTCTGAGTTTTAGTAGGGCTAAAATCAGTATGGTCTCTATGCTGTTTGGCACCAATATGGTAAGTCTCCTGGAACAGGATGTGAATAAGATGCTTGAGGGGAGGGCAAACGAGCCCATTGGAAACAGAGTAGGTCAAAGTTACTATACTGATCAGCAGTGAGATCAGGCATGTGAATGGCTGAGGCACTCCCAGCCTGATCACACCAGTGGTTAGCACAGTATCAAAAAAGAAAAGGGAAGGGAAAAAAAAAGTCATTTATCCAGAGAGTATGTCCTCTAAGGAATATTCATTTTTCTATGTAGACTTGAAAAAATGTGCATGGAGTCAAGAAAAACTGAGTTCAATTTGAAGTCATACACATACTACTGTATGACTTTAGGCAAGGCACTTAACCTCTGTCTGCTTCACTTTCCTCAACTCTAAAATGGGGATAATAATACAGAAATGTTGTAAAGATCAAGTGACATATACCAAGTGAAATATAGGTAAAGTGTTTAGCAAAGTCCTGGAACAGAGCAGGTGCTTAATAAAGGCTGTTCCTTACCCCTTTCCTTCTCTACATACCCTTGAAACTGTCCTGTGCTTCCTTCTGCATTTCCTTTTGTTCTCTTTGTTTTTAAAAGTTTACAATAGTCACTTTAAAAAAAAATCACTATTACTAATCCCTCTTCCCTCTCTCAACTAATCAAGAGGAAAAAAAATGGGGAGAGCACTTTACATATATCTCATTAGACCATCTCAACAACACGAAGAAGTAGCTGCTACTATTATCCCCATTTTAGAGTTGATGAAACTGAGACAGAGAGAGGCTGCATGCTTTGTCCAGGGACACACAGTTAATATGTCTCTGAGGCTGGAACTGAACTCAGGTCTTCCTGACTCCAGGACCAGTGCTCTATATACATTGTGCAAAATAGATAGAGGGATAGACAGACAGACAGACAGTCACACAGACAGATAGGTTTTCTATCTACATAATAACTTTCTTGAATATTTGGGATCTTAATAATCACCTCTATGAAAAAGTAATCCCTTTAGATCCCAAATCCATGTATTACCCCTGAATTCCCCCTCAACCTCCATTCCTACTACCTATTGAAAAGCTCCACTTGGATGTAACTCTACAAGTTCAACTTGAAAATATTCAAAACTCGATGTATCTTCAATCCCTAAAATCTATTCCTTCTCCAACTCCCTAACTTCCATCAGTCAGAAGTCAGCAAAGAAGGGGGGTGGAGCCAAAATGGCAGCATAGAAACAGGAAAATTCTGTGAGCTCCCCCCACAATCACTTCAAATACCTATGAAATATGACTCTAAAATTTTAGAGCTACAGAAACCAAAGTGACAGAGAGAAACAAATCACCCACTGAAGGCAGTCTGGCAGGTTTATAGGAAGGGTCAATCCCAGCCCAGCCCCACATGAACTGAAGTTTTAGCCCTGTTGAGTGGAGGCCAGAACAGACTTCAAGAGAGTGAATTACCAGCAGCTGTGGTGATTTCTAGACTTCTCAACCCATAAATGCCAAATACAAAGTAAAAGGTCAGTGTGGAACTCTGTTGGAACTTGGGGGGGGGGTGAATGCAAAAATGGGTCCAACCCTTGTCCCTGGGGTGAGAAACAGTGGAGGCACACAGCTGTGCAGCCACCCCATGGCTGCTTCCAGAGCTCCTGGCCTGCAGATCTTAGGGGAAATAAGTGACCATTCAGAGGGTAATTGCTCTTCCTTTAACCTACTTGGATCTGGATTGCGGTCTTGGGTGGTGGTCCTGGGGTGTGCAACCAGTGAGTCAGAGCATGTGGGAGCTGTAGAGAGGGTGCCCATCTAACTGCTCCAGCAGCTGCAAAAATGCCAGCAATCTGCAACATAGCTCTCTCCATTTTGGAAGCAGAGTTCTACTGTGGCAAAAGAGCTCAAAAGGCAAGTCATTGACTGCCAATATGAGCTGGCAGAGGGAGCACAAACAGACAACAGAATTCTTTTATGGGGACAAAAAGGATCAAGGCATGGAGCAAGAGGAAGACAGCTAAGGCAGAACTCCTGCATCAAAAGCCTTCAAGAAAAATATGAACTACTTACAGTCCATGGAGGAGCTCAAGAAGGATTTTGAAAATCAGGTAAGAGAAGTGGAGGAAAAGTTGGGAAGAGAAATGAGAATGATTCAGGAAAAATCATGAAAAGCAAGTCAACAGCCTGCTAAAGGAGATCCAAAAACACATTGAAGAAAATCACACCTTAAAAAATAGACTAACTCAAATTATTATTATCATCATTATTTTTTTACATGCAATTGGGAAATAAGATATACAAGCACTGAGGTATGGATATCCATCTTGTCCTAACAGAAAGTTGGAGGGGGAATGGGAGAGGATATAGGAGAGAGTAGATTGGGGATGGGGGTGTTTAGTGGGATCACTGTTTTGGGGTAGTAGGTAGGGGAAAGATAGGGAGAAGATTTGTAAAAAAGTCTTATGGAAATGAATGCTCTAAACTAAAAATTTTAAAAATTAAAATTTAAAAAAAGAATTCAGCATAGAAGACATTGAAGACAATGGTCAGAGATTAGTCAGAATCATAAAAAATGAGAAAGTGATGAATTCCAGTGGAGGGCAATGTACTGTCGAAACAGCCAATTAAACAGGTCAAAAGGATAAAAAGAGATAATGGAAGGCAGGGAAAAAAAATGTTTTGGAGTGGAAATATAGGGAGAGGGGTGGCTAGGTGTGCAATGTATAGAGCACCTGGAAATGAGTTCAAATCTGGCCTCAGATATTTAAAACTTACTAGCTGTGTGACCTTGGGCAAATTACTTAACCCCAATTGCCCTGCCTCTCCCCCTCAAAAAAAAAAAAAAAGAAATGTAGGGGGAAATAAAGGAACTAGATGCTTCCATGTAGTTGTATACCATGCATAGCACCAATGAAATATTCATAGCTCTGACTGTGACTGTGAATATGCCAGCACAGTACTCAATCACAGAATATAACAGATTCTCCATATAGAAGGCAGAAGCAAAACATTTATTCAGGCATAAGAAAACCAAACCCCCAAACTAGAAAGCCAAATCTATCATAGTGGCAAAGACGTTAATACACCATAACAGCACAGAGAGCTAAAACATCCTTTACCCTTCCCACAAAACAACACTACAGCCTAGTAGTCTGCCAGGGTGCATCCTCTCCTCCCTCCATCTCTAACTGCTCTGACTCCCAGTTTCCTACAGGATCTGCTCCACCCTTCAGTAAACTCTTCCCTCCACAGGCTCCATGTGATTACATTCAGGTTACTAACACGTAAGTAAAATCTTCTAATCATGGAAAGTCTTCAAATTCCCTTAGGCTTATTAAGGGACAGGCAAGATCTTCAAATTGCCATTACCATTACACCATGTTAAGAAGATTTGAAGTGGTAGGAAAGGTCAATCAGAGAGGGAGAATTTTAATCTTTCTCTCTCCCTCACCTCCAGACACAAGTAACTGCCAAGATCAGAAAATTCTACCCCCCTTGACCTCTCTTACATATTTACATTCCCTTTACTACCACACTCATTTAGGCCAGGGGTGGAGAACACATGGCCTTGTAGTGCCAACACAATATTCACAGCACCAATGGCAACTATGAATATGCCAGCAAAATTTTAAATCACAAAACATAACAGATTCTCCATATAGAAGATAGAAGCAACACATTTATTTAGACACCAGAAAATCAAATCCATCATAGCAACAAAGAAGTTAATACACCATAATGCAACAGGGAGTCACACCATACTTTAGCCTTCCCACAAACACTCACAAGCCTAGATGTGTCCTTGTCTGTGTCCTCTCCTCCCATCATCCTAACTGCTCTGACTCCATCTGGTCTCTGTTCCACTTGTTCAGCAAACTCCTGCCACAATAGGCTCCACGTGATTAGATTCAGCCTATGGGGGCAAGGAAGTTCTTAAAATTCCCTTAGGCCTATTAAAGGCCAGGGAGAATCTTCAAATTCCTACTACCATTACAGGTCTCAGGAACATTTGTGGCTCTCTAGGTCCTCAGATATAGCCCTTTCACTGAATCAAAACTTAACAGAACAAATCCCCTTAATAAAAGGATTTTTTTTTCATAAAACTTGGACTCAGTCAAAAGGCCACACCCCAGGACCTAAAAGGCCACATGTGGCCTCAAGGCTACAGGTTTCCCACCCCTGGTTTAGGCCTTTGCTAACTCTGATCTTAACCACTGCAGCCATCCCACTCATGACCTGTGTTTTCATTTTTTCTTGCGGGGTTCCTGCAACTCTTCTCTAATCACATCACTGCCTTGTTTGAATACCTTGGATAACTGAGCCATGCCCAGTGGAAATAATTACAGTTAGTTATCTTGGTTTTTAAAGGGCTTTACAATCAGGCTTCAGTTAACATTTAAATTACCATTGCTGACATCATAAAATAGGTTCCAGCTACAATCTCTTCCTTGTTAACTAAAAACTCTACAATTTCCCACCTTTCTTGCTCGATCTTATAATATCAAACAACAACAACAATAATAAAACCTTACATTTTGTACGCCACTTTATTGTTTACTAAAAGGACTTTGCCATAATCTCATTTAGTTCTCACAATAAGTCTCTGGTATAAGGAGATAATATTCTGTGCTACTTCTCAGCAGGGATGGGTCACAGAAGGATCTTTTTGTTTGTTTTAAGTATTATTTATTTCTTGAGGGCTTTTATCTTAAACTCACATTTTCATCCCCACCCCTCCAAACAGCATATACTCCTCAAAAAACAAACAAACAAAACCCAAACCAAAAAAACCTGATTAAACAAGAACTTCTGATACAATGACTTTTTGCCAAATGTGTATGAGATTCCATCCTGGTAGCTCTTAGCACTTTGGCAATGAAATGAGGGTAGGAATTGGGGAGAACCAAGTACTTCTTTATCTCCTAACCATTACCTACTGATTCTTCAATCACTCAAAGGAGAACTTCATTTTAGTGGTTACTTCATTTATATTTATACCGTTGCAGTCAGGTGTGTACATTATTCTCCTGGTTTTGTTTATTTTGCTCTGGGTCACGTCCTACAAAATTTTCCCTGCATTTCTCTGAAATCCTTGTATTTATGCCTTGTGTTTGCACAATAATTTTTACCAGCATGATGTAATGAAAATATGATCTCAAAATCCAGAGACCTAGGTTCAAGTCCTATCTCTGATACATACCAGGTGCACATGCTTTTGGGCAATTCACTTATAATCTCTCAGTGCACCTAGACTATTCGCAGAATATAAATACCTGATATGAATGGGCAGAAAACTCCTCACTAGAAGCTGCCTATAATTGGGAAATCAGTCTGCTAAAAAAAGAGAAAAATATCAGTTATATCTTAGATATAGTTGTCTTTTTCTTCTTACAATCCCTATTCAATGGACTATGACTTTGCTTCCTTTTATTTATTTATTTTTTTTTTGCTACAATGACTAATTCTACTTCTTTGAGGAATATATACCAAGTAGTGAGTTCACTGGATCAAAGGGTATGGGCAATTTTGGCACTTTTCTTAAAATATTCCATATGGATTCCAGAATGCTTAGTCCAAATCCCAGCTCCACTAGAGTGTATTAGTTTGTCTCTATTTCTTCAGCCTGTCCAACACTGACTTTTCCCATTGTTTATCATCTGTGCCAACATGTCAATGAAAGCTCAGATTCACCCCCATTTGAATTTATCTTGATAATATTAGTTTAGCACAGCGCTTCTGTGTGTTGTGACCCACAGTTTAAGAAGCACTAAAGGGGTCACAAGTGGAAACGTTTAAGAAGCCCTGATTAGTGCATGCTTTCATGTAATTATTAATCATTCAATATATTTGAAAACTTTTAGCATCTTTTGCCAGCTTATCTATTGGAAAAATGGCTCTTGGTACTACAGATTTGAATCAGTTCTGTATAATATGTTGGATATCAGTCTTAATTGACAATAAAATATAAATTCTCTGAGGGCAGGGCCTATTTGAATTTTGTTTTTGTAGTCCTGGTGGTTACTGTAATACAACACTTGGCATATCAAAGTGCTTAATAAATGTTTTGGGATTCAATTGAGTTATTTGATTTTTTTTTTCACTCTACTATTTATCATATAGTTCTCCTTGATTTTAATTTTTTTCACTTTTAATTAATTTAAAATCTTTTAAAAAATTTACATAGTCAAAATTGCCTGTTATATCTTTTGTGATTTCTTCTCTGCCTTATTTAATTAAGAATTATTATTCTATGAAACACAAATAAATGCAAACCAAAACAAATCCCTGGTTTTACTTCACATGGAACAAACCAGCAAGGAAGACAAAAAAATGGTTTAGCAAGTTGGTGACACATGAACTCCCTTCCTCTTCACTGTGTGGAGCAAGGCAAGATATGATGTAAAGTCAGACCAATAACCTCCTTTGTGTGTCACACATTCTCAGTTTTCTACTTTATTTTGTTCTCTTACTTTTATTCCCCTAAGCTTTAGAGTGATCAAGCAGCGTGTTAGATAATTTCTTGGTCATTAATAAAACGGCAATCTCTTCTCACCAATTAACTTCAGTCGCCAGACAAGTTCATTAAATATTAATTATTTAATCAGCTAGAGAAACCTCCTTTCTTACTAGTATTTATATTTATTTCTCTATAATTAAGTAACAATGAAATGAGTGGACATATGTAGTTTATTAAGAAATAATAAGCATACTGATCTCTCTGTGTCTCTCTATACTCACACACATATACATACAAGATTTTGGCTATAATCAATGTTACATTCACCTCAAATTCTCTATACAATAAGAAATGACTCCTCTTCACTTGTCAGAAAAGTTTCATACTCCATATACTGATTAAAGTGTTTCATGGGTTTTCTTCTTCATGATTTTTCTCTTCATGATAATAGCTGAATTCAGTCTTTCATGAAATAAGCCAGACTAGCCTTTTTTCTTCAATAACCACAGGAAATGGTCTTTCCAAAGTACTACATATAAAATGACTTTTGTAACTCATACTTCATCATTACCTCCTATCCCTAGGGCTCCTGCCTCCTTCTGTCTGGTAACCTCATCATTTTAAACCCTAGTTGCAGGACTTCATGTTGCTCCCACACCTAAGCTACCCTATCCCTACCTCCATTTTTCAGCTTCTTTTTTTACATTTTGTCTTCTCCCATTAGACCATGAGCTCCTTGAGGGCAAAGACTGTCTTTTGCCTTTCTTTGTATCTCTCTCTATTCCAGTTATTACTTTGAGTGAGGCAATGGCAAGGTGTACCCCTGCATCTTGGGCCATCTCCCAGTCATTCTGATCTTTATCTGGCCACTAGACCGAGATGGCTTTGGAGGAGAAAGTGAGGTTGGTGACTTTGCACAGCCTTCCCCCACTCAAATCCAATTCAGTTGCAAGTCATGTCATCATCTCCCCAATGTCATGACCCTCTTCAAGAAGGACAAACTACTACCTGTGAATAGTCTGAGCTGTCCAGATGGGGACCCAGCTGGCCAGTTGCAATTGGGCAAATCTCCTCCCCTCCCCTACCTTTCCCTCTCGTCTTCTGCCCTTACTAGATGATGTTCTGCTCAAAGGAAGGTAACCTATCTAGTTAACTTGGGGTTTAGTGGCTAGATTTCTTTCTCAAAGACCATACCTTAAACACAATTCACTATGAATCTCACTGATTAGACAACAAGCTGCTCAAGCAGCACTTAATAGTTCTTTTTTGGGCCCTCCAGAATTAGAGAGAATATAAATAGAAACTGTTTTTCTTTTGGCCAGCAACCCTGAGGGTATTCCCCTCCCAGTTTTGATTTTTTTTTTAAATTAAAGGTGCCATCCCTTGACTCACTTCTTAAAGAGACCTATTCACAGAGTTGCCTCATTCAAAGTGAGCATTTGAAAAGACCTTTGCTTAAAAAGTCCAGGGTCTCCCACTGCATCCTGAGCCATCTCCAGTCATTCTGATCTATATCTGGCCACTGGACCCAGATGGCTCTGCAGGAGAAAGTGATGCTGGTGACTTTGCACAGCCCTCTTTCACTCAGATCCAATTCAATTGCATGTCATGTCTTCATCTCCCAGATGTCATGGTCCCGCTTTAAGAACAAAGGACAAATCACAACAGCACACAATCCCTCACTTAACAAGGTGCCCGACGCATAATAGGTATTTAATGATTGTTCATTGACTATTAACTGCTTGCCATCTCTTCATAAACCTTCATTGATTTCTCTTGGGAAGGTCTCTTTATAACCTATCACTCGGAACTATTCAGATGAGTAGTAAGTTTCATTTCATGGGGCAGCTGAGTGATGCAGTGGCTAGATTGCTGGACCTGGAGTTTGGAAGACTTCAGTTCAAATATGACCAGAAACTTACTAACAGTGTGATGTGGAAGGTACTTAAACCCTGTTTGCCTCAGTTTCCTCACCTGCAAAACGTGTTTAATAATAGCATCTACCTCCCAGGGTTGTTAAGAGGATCAAATGAGATAGTATCATAAAGTGCTTAGCACAGTGACTGGTACATCGCAAGCATTATGTAAATATTGTGGTTGTTATTGTTACCTTTCCGCTCTCTTCCTTCTCCAGAGATTCCTTATAGATCTTCCGACTACAGATGAAGCATGGACAGGGAGACCTACATGGGGCTCTATAGGGAAACTCTCTTCATATTCAGACATTTCTCAACTGAACTTCTTAAATAGCAACACAAACTCCTTTTCTCAACTTTCTACTTGCCTTTAAATGGCTCTTACAAATATAGCATGCTGTCTTTGAGAGATATAGAGGCTGCAGACGGAATAGTCAATGTTGAAGGGTTGGAGAACGATGCACAGTAGTTGAAAAAGTTGTGAATGATTCTAGACATTTGGGAAAGTAATTTGGAATTATTCTAATAAAGTGTCAAAAATGTCCATTAGCTCCATGACCATCATGCTGTTTGGCTATCATGCTTGTTTATATAATTAATAATCCTGATTGTTTTCTTAATTTTGAATTTCCTAGTATGAATACAACTTGTTCACAGTGAAATTTTTTCTGATTATATTGCTATAATCTGTTTGTGAAGATTTTATTTAAAATTTTTGCATAAAAATTAATTACTGAGCTTGGTCAGTAGTTGTCTTTCTTTGCTATATCTCTCTGGCTTATTTTTATATTGTCTTCTCTCTAAAAGTTAAAAGCAGAGGAACTTAGAATCTTACTTCTTTCTCACTCCTAACAGCTCTATGCCCACCCCTTACACAGGAGCATACGTAGGCATTGAATAATCAATCTCTACCAATGAGGAAGAATCCTATACAGTTGTCTTTTGAGTCAAGGATTACATGTAGATAGTTCTCAATATCCTTTGAATTCTCAATTTGCTAGCATCTAAATGTGTATAGTAATTTCTGATAATTACTTTTATTTCTTGTCTATTGTTAACATCAAATCACATTAGTTA
The DNA here is from genome assembly GCA_028627135.1 of Pseudochirops cupreus. NCBI lineage: Eukaryota > Metazoa > Chordata > Mammalia > Diprotodontia > Pseudocheiridae > Pseudochirops > Pseudochirops cupreus. The sequence goes on along the minus strand of JAQQSU010000067.1, from coordinate 18,607 downwards.
AAGGGTTATTGGATTTATTCTTTTTAAAAAGTTCATTTTATTCAGCATATTTTTAGTTGGAAGTTTATTTCTTCTCTACTTTTCAAGATTCCATTTATACTTCTTTTACAATTGTTAATTTTGTGATGATTTTTAGGTCTTTTGCATTTCATTTTAAGTCCACTGATCCTCTCCTTTTATATCTAAAAGGAGAAAGTTTGGGGAAGAGGTGGAGACAAAGAGAGACAGACAGAGACAGAGAGAGAAACAGGGAGACAGAGAGAGAGAGAGAGAGGCAGAGAGAGAAACAGGGAGACAGAGAGAATAAAAGAGGAGGGGAGGAAAGGATGAAGAGAAAAAGACAGAGAAAGAGAAAGAAAAAGAGAGATTTTTCTCTTACATTTAATCAACAGTACAATCATTAAAAAGAACCAAAGAAGTAGCATGAATATTAGGAAAGATGTTTCAGAGATGCTCTAAGTGTGACTATATTATGTTGGAAAAAATTTTGGTTCTTCTTGGGTGAAATGACTGGGGCTTGAATCCTTATTTTAGCACTTACTACTTGTCTATCTTTGGATAAGTCCTTTTAACTATGAGATTTATTTTTCTCCTTTGTACACATGATGGTAATATAACTTGAGATCAAGTCTTTTTTAGGCATGAAAATTTAATTCTTAAAAAATTTTATAGCGTATCTCAAAGGTTACAATAACATACACACACACACAACACACATACACAGAGTTTTAGGAAATCTGAAAAGGAAATAATTTGTTTCATTCTGGAGAAAATAATTATTGAGAAACCCACAAAATGGTTGATTTTGTGAAATTTTAGAAGGTAGTTTTATTAATTACTTCAAGCTTTTCAATTTAACAAACCTTTATTAAGTGTTTATTAGGTAAAAAGCTAGGGATAGTATGAAGTGGTGAATAGAGGGCTAGCCTTGAAACAAGAAATTCTTGATTCCCATCTTGTCTCTAACATGTTGTAGCTATAACATCTTTAAATAACATGATGCTGCTCAGTAACTCTGAAAAATTATAAGCTGCAGTCAAGTTATTAATTACATGTGTGTGCGTCCGTGCATTTGTGTGTGTGTGTGTGTATTTTCACATCAGTTACTCTGGACATCTGAACTATCATAAGTCTGGAATTCTATCTAATAGGGGAGAACTATAAGTAAGATGAAAAAGCTTCATGTTCCAAAGGATGCAGTAGCAGAGTAACTTTTAATACACTTTGTCAATTTTATTTCCACTGGTATATGTTTTTCTTATTTATCCCTTTGGCAATGGTAAGGACTTTGGAGCCAAGTCCTTTTATTTTTTTCAGATGCTCAGTAGCTACTGTAAGTTAGCAACTCCACAAGGACTGATTCCCTGGATGATGGCTCCAGAAGCCAAGCTTGAAGTAGGGCTTGTAGTCTGTGGGGAGGAAGGGTTTTACTTCTAGGATCATGACCCTGGGCTACCTTCTTTAAGGTATTAAGAGAGGTGATGACATATATTGCATACTATATATCCCTCAGGGCAGTTTGCTGCTTTAGCTAAACTGGATTGTCTGCTCCATGGATGGTAATTGGTTGTCTTATTGTGATTTGAGGGACACTTTTCCTCAAGAATTACTTCCTTGGATATAGCCATAGTATCTGATCTAAAAACAGGGCCAGTAGTTTGGATAATACTGCTTGCTGTTCCTGTGGCTCTTGGGTTTATCTGCCAACTATGGTAACTCATTATGAGTTGACGTTTGTGTTAGTAAGGATGGAAAGTATGTGTCCATTTTCCAGAGGGGTTGCTTCTCTCATGAAGATGAAGACAGACATAACAAAGACTCTATTTTCAAGGAGTTTATAATCTAGTAGATAATGTACAGGAACCAGGGAAAGAAGGGATGTATTTTAAAGGGGAGACATATAAAAGAAAATCCAAGCAAAGTTCTGTGAAAAATTAGAAAATGTAGTGATAATGTCAAACTAGGGGATTATGAAGGATGTATATAACACCTAAGTTGAACTTTGAAGGAAATTTAAACTTGACTTTCATTGTCATTCAGTTTTTTCAGTTGTGTCTGATTTATTGTGACACCATTTGGGGTTTTCTTGGCAAAGATTCTGGAATGGTTTTCCATTTCCTTCTCCACCTCATTTTACAAATGAGGAAACTGAGGCAAACACTGTTAAGTGACTTACTCAAGGTCACAGAGCTAGTAAGAGTCTGAGGCCAGATTTGAATTCTGAAAGACGAGCTTTACTGATTTGAGGTGTAGAAATCTATACGTTGCTCCACGTAGGTGCCTGTAATGCCATGTGCAGGGAGCTTTCCAGAAGAATGCTACTGTTAACAGCTTTTAAGGTTCTGATTACACAGTATAGGGAACACTCTATTCCATAACAAATCAGAGCAAAACATTCACAGTAAATCAAGGTACAGCATTCACAATGTTACAACTTACCACAGAAAATCAAAATATAGCATTTAAACAACTTATCACTGAGATGGCCACATAGTTTTCAGCACAGTGGTCATAAAGTTTTCAACAAAGAACAATCATTTAGTAAGTCCTTAATTCAATCACAAAGTACGATAGTCAAAGTTCTCCACTCATAGGGCACACTAAATTACAAATCAGTCATTTATTCAGTCAGTCACTAAGTACAATCATTTAGTTAATCATTCAATAATCCTTTATCATTCACTATTTAATCATCAGAAAATACACAGACCCTCCATTCCTAGGTCACTAGTAAATTACAATTTCTCAGTAAGTACACAGGATTCAAGTAAAGTCTTCTTTCAGCTTGACTTGGGGTGGTCTCTCAGATTCCCTGGATCCCTTTCCATGGTCCCAGATCCTACCTGGATTCACCAAACTGTCACCTGGGTTCAAAGGCAGACAGCTCCAAGGTCTCTCTGAGCACTTTCTGATCCATGCTGAAACTCACAGAGTCCAATCTGCCCCAAATCTCTCACTGTTTCCTTCACAGTCTCTATTCCAGGGAAATCAAGGCTCCACAAAGCCACAAAGAGGTTCATGCAAAGTACCACCATCACAGTCATGCTTCCTCAGTCTTTGGCAGCCCTTGGAAATCCTCAACAGCCTCAGCTGATTCTCAGAATCAAAATCACTTCATCCAGGTTCTCCAAATCAAAATCATTCTTTCCAGCCTTGGAGAGTGGGGGTGTTTCTCTTCATCCTACTTGGCTCCTCTTCAGTCTCCCCAATGACAGCAGCTTCTGCCTCCACAGAGCTTGCTCCAAGAAGATCTGACTCTCCCTCTCTGGGCTTTTCCTGATATACAGACAGCATCAGCTGCTTCCTGTTTCAGCCAACCTCTTCCTGTTATGTCAGCAACAGGGATTCATACCTTCTGTTTTTTAACAAAGGCTTGATTAATTACTAAATGCTAAGTACCTGTTAACTTTGTCAATACAAAGGGATCTTCAAATTCAAATTACATTACCATTATAGTGCCCCACACTTGACTTTACCACACAGTTATATTTAAAGTTCATTAACAAACACTCTAAAGATAAAGGTCAAAAGATATTTCCCTAATTTAAAGATTAAAAAGTACTAGAAGCAAAAATTTATAAGAAAATAGAAGGAATTATATTTCAGATCTATGGTTGAAGGAGATCTCTTAACCAGTGATTTGGGCCCATAATTGAAAAAGAGGAAAACAGCAGACTGAATTGCACTTGGGGAATTGTCTTTAACAAACCCAAACTTCCTCTCATCTGTAAAGCCAAGCATGAGCAGCTTTCCAGAGGAGGGCTACTATGGAAAGCTGTAAGGTTCTGATCACATATGATAGTGCTCTCTATTTATTCAACAGTAAATTAAAGCAAAACATTCATAGAAACAAAAGTACAATATTCACAATATTATAACATAACAATTTATCACTAAAGTGGACACATAGTTTTAAGGAAAAAATATCATTCATTAAGTCATTAACTCAGTCATCCTTAAGGAGCAAGCCTCCTCAAGGGACACAAAGTACAAAGGTCAAAGTTCTCTACCTCTAGGTCACATTGTCTTAATCTCTGAAGTACAAAGTTCTCCCACCCCTAGGCCACAGTAAATCATGACCTTCTCAGTCAGCACTAAGTACCCAAGGAGAGGTCTTTTCATTTTGACTTCAGGTTGGCTCCCAAATTCCATGTTTCCTCTTCCATGGGTCCAGCTCCTGGCTGAATCTCCCCAATCATCTCCTGGATTCACAGGTAGGTAGTTCTCAGCTCCTCATCCAGCTCTTTGTCCAGTTCCTCATCCATATCCTTGTCTAATTCCATATTGAAGCTAACAATATCCAGTCCACTTCAAGTTCTGAACAGTTTCTGTTTCTGGGAAGAGAAAGCTTAACAGAGCCACAATAACATCCATGCACATTCCTGGCACTATCATCAATTTACTGTCTGCTTGTGAAATCAACACAGACCCACCAACAAGGTCTGAGAACTCAACACATGTCATCAGTACATGTAGAGATAACTTCAGTGGTTTCTTAAGCCAGCTCTAAAATGACACAGTAGCCTGATAAAGTATGAGAAATCACAGTCCAGGCATGATTGTCAAGCAACCCATTTACTGATACCGTGTGCAAGGTTTTTATAGAGTAATAAAATAAAGAAGGTAATTATAGGTCACTTAGTCCTCTAATACTGCTTTGTTCAATTTCAAGATGCCAGACAGTGATGTCAATTTTTCTAGGCCTTGAAGATAACCATGTCCTTGATTCCAATACCCAAAGACTTTAAAGAATAGTATCTAAAATGTATAATTGTACAAAAAAGGCAGCTAACATCTTATGGCAGTAATCCCAGGATAGGGCACCTCCCTGGATCACAGGATATCAGGATGGCTCTGATTTACAGCCACTTCTCAAGGGAAAAACCAGGACCAGTCACTTTGGACTAGCCATAATAAAAACCTGGAGGTAACTTATCTAGGACCAGCCTGATTCCAGGATCAGATGTTTTGGGTCCCTTCAAGTACAATCCCAGGACCTCTAAAACCCTTCTCCAGGACTTCCATAAACAGACAACAAGAAAATCCTCTTTCAGGGTTTCCAGTAAGGTACCAGGGCTTCTGTACAAAGTATCACAAGCAAAAATCAACACAGACAGAACAGACAAACAGAGTGTCTGGCCACCACAAAGCTCCCCTTCTCAATTCTGCTCTTTCCCAGCTTGGGCTTCTCCTTACATATGGTTTTCCTGTTCCTCCCCTTCCTATTGCATCAGCAAGTTCCTCCCATTGTGGGTTTCACAAGCCCTGTTTCTTAAAAAAAACTTGGTATAATCATGGGCAAGGTTCAAAAGAAACCTGAACTGAAACAAGGTGCTAAATAATTAAATAGCTGAAACAAGGTGCTAAGTGCTTCTTTGCTTGCCATTACACCAACACACACAAACATATGCATATACATAATTTTAACATTACTTTTCTCTCAGTCAACAAGTATTTGTTAAGCAAGTATTTACCATTCATTATACTTTGAACCATGGAATCAGCATAATCTTTAAAGAACCAAAATTGTGAATGACCCAAAGGGCAACAGACAGCATCAAGTGGGTGTAGGTAAGTAAGATATAGTTTATTTTTCAAGATGTGGGAGAGGTAGCAAAGGAGTGATATTCAGGGGTTTCATGTCAGTTTTTCAGTCTATAAACGTTTATGAAGTGTCTACTATTGTAAAGTAGATGAATCAAGAACAAAGTATAATGGATAGACAATCCATTTGCTTCACTCATACCACCATATGTCAAAAGATCTAGAGGAAGATCTTTATGACAAAAGCTGGATTTTTTTTGAGGGTTTATGATAGAACAAGAACACTAATTTCAGAGGAGGAGATGATATGGAGCAAGAATTATCTATGAGATCATAGATTCTTCTGGTATTGAAATATTATGACAATAAGATCTTCTAGTTGCTGCAATTATTATTTTATGCCAGCCATTATAAGTAGGTGCTTAATAAATGTTTACTGACTGAATGACTGAGACCATAGAACAGTGGTTCTCAACCTTCCTAATGCTGCGACCCTGTAATACTCATATGTGGATGTATCTGTATGTGGGCGGACCCTCCTGGAGATGGATAGAGGAGTAGTGTCTCGGTTCCTAAGACCATTGGAAATATGTGTTTTCTGATGGTCTTAGGTGACCCTGTTCGACCCCCACAGCATCACAACCCACAGGTTGAGAACCACTGCCATAGAACATAGAATCAATCATTTTGTACGAGAACACATTTTCAATTTAACTACATAAGATGAAGTAAAAATATAATTCAGGGAGGGGCAGCTAGGTGGTGCAATGAATAGAGCACCAGCCCTGGAGTCAGAAGGACCTGAGTTCAAATCCGGTTTCAGACACAACACACACCAAAAAAAAACTAGCCATGTGACCTTAGGCAAGTCACTTAACTGAATTGCCCTACCTTCCCACCTCCAAAACAAAAAGAAAAAGAAAAGAAAAGAAAATATAATTCAATTATAGACTTTCTTCATATAAAAGATTTTAGGACTATATTTATTCCACAAAATGATATACAGCTGTTATAAAGTTGAATTATTTTAAAAGGACTTACAAAGCATCACTTTTCCATATATTTAAAGATAAAGTATAAAAAAACAATATGACTGTCTGAAGATGAGCTATTAAGAATGTGTTCTATTTCTACTTCATCAAAACACCAGATGGAGCACACTGAAATAACTGTTAACAAATTGAACCTCTAAAAAAAAAAATCAATTCTTTCCTATACCATTATTCATTTGATAGATTTTCCTATACTATAATCCAATAGTATAAAACAAGGTTGAGCTAGATATTTTCCAAAATAGATCTTTGATTAATTCTTATTTAAACTTCCAATAATTCTGTTTCCAAACGTCAATGAAACATGAGCATATTGATTGAATCTACAGTTCCCATTCCCTTTCCTCTATCCACTACCAAAATCAAGTTTACACATATGGTTAGCACATCTTTTTAGGCTAAATTTAGAGAAAATTTCTTCCTCAGAACCTATGCTTTATAAGGAGAGAGGTATTTGGTCTCCTCCCCCCAACTTAGTTGCTATAATCACAGGATATAATCACAGATGATGATGTATTGATGTATGAACATTTATATGTTAACAAGGTATCTACTTATCTTTTATGAAGCATAAACTTCCTTCATGTCTGTCCTTCTCACTCCTCTCTTTCTCTCTCTCTGTTTCTGTCTCTCTCTCTCTCTCTCTCTTCCCCCTATCACTCTCACTGAATTAGAACAGAGTGAAAAATTGGCCTTGCAAGGCTTGAAAGGGCTAAGCCATGAAGACAGTTGCCAATTAAGATGAGTCAAAGAGAATGCCAGCAACTCTTAATTTCTTGAGGGGAAGAAGGTGATTTTCTTCTCTCCCTCCCCCACTGGTCATGTTGTCTGAAGTTATTTGTCCATAAGAAGACATTCCATCCATTTACTCTGACAGAGTTCAAGGCACAATTGAGGAAACAGACATATAAGCTCTAAGCAGGTATGGATACAGAGAAATATTAACTTGAGATCAGAAGCAGTTTTAAGGAATGCAATATCTGATGGTAAAAAGAAGGCTGACTATGGATTCAAGAGAGAACTAATCATGGAAATTGAGAGGTGAGATGCAGACAGAACTCCCTTAAAAAAAAAAAAAGACTTCAAGGTCCTGCAGCATTGGAGTTGAGTTTCCTTAGTCACATGTGTTTCATATATATTATATATATATATATATATATATATATATATATATATATAATATATATGTATATGTATATATGTATATATATGTATGTATATATGTATATATGTATATATGTGTATATATGTATATATACACATATGTGTATGTGTGTATATATATACATATGTGTGTATGTGTATATATATGTATACATACACACACACACACACACACACACACATATATGTCTCACTGTCATTGTACTCTAGATTGGTGCTAATTCTTCCCAAGGATCCTTTATGTGTTTGTGGGAGATCACACCCCAGATTTATGAGACGATGTTGTATATTAACTTTTTTTACTATATCATTTAGTAAATGCCTTTGCTAAGAGCTATTTGTGTATACTGGTTAACTGTTATGGGAAAGCATACTATTAGGAGCTGTGAGTTACAGTTTTAAAACCTCAGACCAATTAGGGATCCTAGCACCTGGGAGGAGTATTTCCTCTCAAGGGACCTTGTCTGTGTTAGTGTAATAATCCAGAATAATCCACAGTCTAGCTAGATCAGGGTTGGGGAGCCTATGGTCTCAAGGTCACATGTAGCCCTCTAGGTGCTCAAGTGTGGTCCTTTGACTGAATTCAGTCACATCAGTAGATTCTTCCCTGAAACTGGTAACTTTAACACACACACATGGATACTCTCAGCAGGAAGAAATCTTTTGTATGGGGATTTTTTTGTTTGTTTATTTCATTTCAATGAAAGGTGTTAAGTGCTCCTGAAAACATATATATTTTATTTTCTATTCTAAGAATCAGCTATAAAGGATTTTGGAGTTAGGGCATCTTCTGCTGATGCTATTATCGCCAGACTTTAGATGTGGCCTTCCAATAGACACAGTGTACACCTGTCTATTCCTCTCTCCCCTAGCTAACCATCCTGAATCTGATACCCTGCTTATCCATATCTTTAGCATTTTCTAGGTCCCTTTCTTGTTGGCTGGACTCCTAGTTTACATCACCTGTTCTATACAATCCTACCACTATTCATTCCCCCTACCTTGACCCCCAGCATGACAAATATATTGAACCAGAATCCTATTTAATTTATTCTTTGCATTTACCTTGCTTTATTCTCAGTGTCATGAAGTAACTAATATCATTGCTAAATTTCCATGGGAAAATATATTTTGGAGGGACCTCAGGCAGTCTCCTTTATAAATCCATTTAACTGACTAAATCATGCATGACTCAGAAAATGGTTCAACGTAAATCTATATAATACAAAGCTATTCTGCTAGTTCAAACAAGTGCATGAGTATGTAATTCCTGTCTACATGTTCTACCATTTGACCCACTGATGTGTCAATGGCCTTCTTAACTCTGAGGCTTTTGATGGCATCTACCTAAATCTGCTTAAAACTTGAGGTAGCTGCTTAAAAAAAAAAATTCTCCCTCTTAATCAATCTAGCATTAATTAAACACCTCTTGTTTATGAGATCCTGTTTCAGTAAATGGAGATACCGACATAAACAGGAAACAGTCCCTGTATTTGAGAAGCTGATGCTTTATGGTGCTGGAGAAGATTTTTGAGAGTCCTTTGGACAGTAAGGAGAACGATTCTGTCAATATATAAAGAAATTAATTCAGACTATTCACTGGAAGGTAAATACAGAAGCTACAGTTTAAATACTTTGGCCACATAATGAAAAGATGAGACACATTGGAAAAAGATCCTGATATTGAGAAAGACTGAATGCAAAAGGAAAAGGGGATGACAGAGGACGAGATAATGTCATGGAAATAATGAAAGTGAACTTGGACAGACTTTGAGAGATACTGGAAGATAGAAGAGTCTGGTGTACTGTGGTCTATGTCACAAAGAGTTGAACATGATTGAATGAGCAACCATGTGCTCCTAGGAAAGGTACTGCATTTCTTAATGATGAGATTAAAAGTAGCCAGAGAGTCCTTTCTGTTCTGTATCTCTCTTACCTCACCTACTACATTCCAAAAGAGGTCACTACCATTGGACTTAGATTCAAAAAGATCTCAGTTTCAATCCTGTGTCAGACACTTACTAGCTCTGTAACCCTGGGAAGTCACAACCTCTCTCAACCTATTTCCTCATACTAACATCTAAATAACAGCATCTAACTAATAGAGTTCTTCTGAACATCAAATGAGATAACATATATAAAAATGCTTTGTAAACTTCCTAGCAGTATATTAATGTCACTCAGCTAATTGTAGTTGGAGAAGGAAATGGCAAACCACTCCAATATCTTTGACAAGAAAATCTTAAATGGAGTCACTGAGTCAGACACAACTGAAAATGACTGAACAACAACAAAGTTGGCTGTAGTAGTAATATCAACATGTTTCTGCCTCCTGCCTGCAACCAGTGATTCAAAGTTATGATTTTCTAAAATTGTTACGTTGCCAGATAGAGGTCCTGGTTTAGGGCCTGTAATCTTGCAGTATTTTTGAAGCTGAAGTCAAAAGGAAAGGAAGCCTGCAGGACTGAATCAATTTGTATATTTTTATTGTCATTTTCAAATGGAGTAAAGCCCCTTTGGAGCAGCCCACTGAAAGGGGAATAAAGAATTAAAGGAGCAAGTATTAAGAAAGAAACATGAAAAAAGAAAATTAGATCGGACATTATTATCATCTGGTACTGTCTATGAGTTGGAGGTAAGGAGGACAAAGGAAGAAACGTCTTACTAGGCATCACAATGTTTGTTGAAATGTTTCTCTTGTTCAAAGTCTTGGGAAGGTATCATTTCCTTCAGGTTTCCCCCTGACCTTCTTAGGTATGGATTACCTACTACCACTTCAATTCTTTGTTTGACCTTTTGCTTGTGGAAACTTTTCTTTCTCCTTACCAAGTTGAAAGAGGTTTAATTTAGCAACTATTCCATTTCTACTCTCTGGATCCCCAGCACTTCATACATAGTAGGTACTTAATTTTCTTTTTTAAATTGAATTGAATTGACCAATATTTAATCAATCAATCTGTCTGTCTCCTGCCTGTCTATCTATCTATCTAGCTAGCTAGCTAGCCAGCTATGTAATTAGGTTATGTTAAATTCTTCTCTTCAGCTAGATCCCAGTTAGTACAAAAGTCAAATCCTGGGAAATGGTACCATGTATTCAAATATACCCTATGCAAAGTTATAATTGTGAAAATATGGTCATTGGTTCTAGCCCAGTGGAGATACATAATGATAATCTGAATAATGTCATCACTTCAGGAATAGGGTTACTTTAGGGGATTCATAATTTTGATCAATCTGGACCTAATTGCAAAGAAAACACTTTGCTGTTGCTTTATCAAGATTCATCTTCTATTGCTTCTAAGTCACTATAAAGGATATTCTTTTGATCTAGAGTACATTTAGTTTCTCCTTTATGTAAAAAAAAAGTTTGTACCTTCAAAATCAGGCTCCAGGATCCCTTCCTTCTAGAAAACCTTTCTGGATTAACCCCACTTGACTCTACCACTACAAAAATTAATGATAACAGTCATCACTTATAGGTTAACATACTTCTTTCAGTAAGCTTAGTCGCGTCCTTCCTGTTAAAGAATAAATTCTCAAGGGTAGGGTCCACTGCTTCTATTTCCTTTGCAAGACACTATAGCTCAATATGTAGTAGTAGGCATTCTCAATTTGAAAAGAAGCATGATAAGAAAATGAATAACTAAGAATTATGCTTATTCTAGGATAGAAATACCAGCCTTGATGAAACCAATCATTGTGATAAAGAGATATATTTGTTATTTAAATTAAGTTTTAATAATAGTAATTCTGAAAGTGGTATTATTGACTAGCTGAATGAGGGCTCTTTGCATTTCTCCTTCGTTACTTACTTATTTATATACATTAAGGTCCGGGACATTAGTGTGATGATTTCCTCTATGAACACAGATTGTAAGCATGTATAACTTAAAAGTCACGCTGTTTGTAAGTGACAGAGTCAGGATTAGACTTTTAAGTCTACAACTATGCCATGCTTCCAATTAGATTTAAAATTCTCTTGCTCTCTCCGTTTTAGCTTTTTGGAGGGGGGAAGGCAGGGCAAGTTAGGTTAAGTGACTTGTTCAAGGTCACACAGGTAGTAAGTGTTAAGTGTCCAAAGCCAGATTTGAACTCCGGTCCTCATGACTCCAGGGCCAGTGCTCTACTCACTGCACCACCTAGCCATTCCAAGATTATGCCTTAAAAAAAATTCCTATTTCATTAGGATTTCTAAACTGACATATAACAGTGATTTCAATCACATAATTCTTTGTGATAAAATATTTTTTTTCTCATTTCCATTATTTTTTCTCAGAAGTAAAATTACAAGAAAGACAGTTGTTGTTGGAGGGAAATTATATGTGAAATAAATTTATGGAAAGTATGTTTTGGAGGGATGGCTAGCTGGCACAGTGAATAGAGCACTGGCCCTAGAGTCAGGAGGTCTTTGGGTTCAAATTCAGCCTGAGACACTTAACATTTACTAGCCCTGTGACCTTGGGCAAGTCATCCCAATGGCCCTGCCTCCCCCCCTCCAAAAAGACAAAAAACAAAGGAAATTAAGTGACCTGGTCCCTGAGATGACAGCTAGAAACTAGAAACAGAATTATAAGGATACTTACAATAAGTTTAAATTTACTTGGTGTTTTAGTTTGACTAATGTTATGCTCTAAAATGAATTTTTGTGTTTTCATTTTTTAAAGAACTGAAGAATGCTAAAAAGGAAAAAAAAACAGTTTTAAAAACACATGAATAGGAAAATATTATTGCACAAATCTTTTATATTTCACAACTGTCATCTGGAACCTAAAAAAAAAATCAGTTAATTAATGCTTTAATTTCAGAGTGCTTAGTATTTGCAAAGCACTATGCTGGGTGATGGTAAAAAAAATTTTTTAAATATATATAGTATCCTAAGACAGTTTGTAGTCTAATATAAAACACTAAACAATAGGACATTACAATAAGAGTTCCTTCATAAAATCTACCTTCACAAATTAAGAACCGTAGCTTATACATTGTATATTTTCATGTTAAGTCTAAGGATACATTTCCTTGGGCATTTAGGCAGCACAGTGGATAGAGTTCCAGGTCTGGAATCAGGAAGACCCCAGTTCAAATTTGACCTCAGACACTTAATAGCTGTGTGACCCTGGGCAAGTCAATTAACCTTATTTTCCTCAATTTCCTCATCTGTAAAATGAGCTAGAGAAGGAAATGGCAAGCAGCTTTCTTGCCAGAAAAGCCCTAAATGGGATCATGAAGAATTGAACTCTACTAAAACAACTGAACAACATAATTTCTTACTGCTTTATCCAAAAAAAAAAAGAAAGTATCAGTCTTCTTTTGCTCATAAAGATATCTGAGGCCCCAGTCACTGAGCTACTGCTGAGGATTCAATAGTCTCCCCCTTAGGCTGCCTCAGTTCCTCAGTTCCTTACTGCAACTTTCTCCTACCACCGCCTTCCCCAGGCCCTTTCCACCAAGGAAAAGGAATTCTATAGTATGTCCACTATATAGAACCTCCACTCTTTTGACCCCTTTGCTGTTGCAAATAAGGTTGATTATATGTTTCCTGTTGAGAAGGAATTATATCCATATAAAAATGTAACAGAGAAATGGTAGAAAGACCCTCACTACTGTCCAGAGGATTGCCGAAGATTATGAAAAAAAAAAGGGAAGATATTCAAAGAAATTTGCCTGTGATGGTTTTGTAATTGAGTATCCAGGAGATGGAGAAGTATTTTAGCTACAGGGTGACCCAGGCAAAAAAACGGGTCAGATCCTCATCAAGATAAGACTGGCTAAAGAGACTAGCTAAAGGTTCATGAGTTTTAAGTGCTTTGGGTCCATGGAGTTTAAGTGAGGATTTCCTTGCAATGAATAGAAAAGGTCCCTTTTGTCCGTTGTCACGAGTTTAAAAACCTTACAGTTTGTATAATCTAACTCTTTGGGGTTCACTGTTTGACTTGGATTAGTGTAACTCATTCTTGTATTAAAGTGAAAAGAGTCATGCTGTCTAAAAAAGTTGGACTATGTGACAAGATATTTTAGAATCTTGGCAGAAAGTGACATCTGAATAACTTGAGGGAGTTACTGGAAGCCTTATGCATCTTTCTCTATTCTTTCCTATTTCTCTATCCTTGTCAGTAATTACTTTTAATATGTGGAAAATATCAACTGGCTTACTGCTGCTACTGGTCAATAATAATGTACACACCAGAGCAAAGATGATTTATTGAATATGGGAAGACATTTGAACTTTACCCTTTGAAAGGTGAATCAACAGCCTGGTTATCATGAGACATCTTATTTTTTAAGAAGACTCATTCAGTCAGCCGTTGGCCGCCACACACAGATCGAAAATAGGAATGTTTGCTAAGTCTTTCCTGCATAGAATGTGCATTTTCAAAAGATGTCAGGGAATGAGATAGGTCAAGAGGGAAAAATGAAGACTGAATGTGGCATCAACTGCAGTTATGAAATGAAAGACCATTGTCCTAGTCTTTGTAATGTTAACAGTTGCCTCTAGTACAAAGTGAATCTGACAGATCACATTTAAGAACATAAGGAGTTGAGCAAAATCTATGTTTGTTGCTTTAAAAGAAAACAATCTTATGGGTCACAATTTCTCGGTCCTGTGAATTCAGATGTCTTTGATGGATATTATATTGATTCGTTGAATGTCTTGTTATTACTAAAGGCTATTCGTTTTTCTCTGATTTTTTTCCCTTGCAAAGAAAAGTGAAATTATACAGCTGGTCTCATTAAAGCAGCAACAAAATTGCATTAAAATGCAGTGTTTTAAGAAGTGGACATGAAAGTCAACAGCTTTAGATTATTTCTCCCCAAAGTTTTCAAACCTAGGGACAGCTTCTCAAAGGGAACACAGATCAAACCCTAAAGGGAACACAAAAACATAACCTTTAATTTCAAAGCTATTCTATAATAACTAGGCTAGAAAAATGCCAAATATTTACTCTGACTTTGATCTCACTGCTAACCCTCAGAACAATGGGCATCATATCTCCTGAATATTATGTGTTCTGCTTAGCATTATTTTTGTTTACTTTAAATTTTATTTGTATAACTATGGGTTTAACAGTATGTAATGAATTCTTCAGCCTACAACACTTTTCTTGAATCATGAAACTGTAAGCCAACTTCCATGAGTTTAGTTTGGATGAGACTAGATAGAAGTATAGATTCTATCCATGAGCAAGACCTTAAGGGTAAACTTTGGGAACTGGTATTTTATATGATTATTAGATATGTATGTCTGAATAAACTTGAACATATTTCGCATTTAGCAAAAATAAAGTCTAATTTGGTTCTGATCATAAGTGTGAAGCTGAATTAAAAACATTCAAAGCTGCTCAATTCTTATTTTATTTATACATGGGATAAATAGTTGGGCTGAGGGTGGGGCCAAGATGGCTGAGTAAAAGCAAGGACTTGCTTGAGCTCTCCCTCAAACCCCTCCATATACCTGTAAAAAATGATTCTAAACAAATTCTAGAGCTGCAGAACCAAAAAAATGACATCTCCAGCCCAAGACAGCATGGGAAATTGACAGGAAGGGTATATAACCCAAGACGAGGAGCAGAGTGCAGTCCCATGTAGGCCACTCTGGCATAGATAGGGCCAGGGCAGACCTCACAGGACTGATTCACTGGCAACTGTGGCTGCCAGTGTCTGGTTTCCAGACTTTTCAACCCACAAATGCCAAAGACATTTGGCAGTGGGAAAACTCTGTGTGACTCATTGAAAGAAAAGTGTGGTCTGACCCCAGTCCTGGGGCTGTGGAGGTGGTGGCAGTGGCAGCAGCAGCAGCAGTGGCTGCTTCCAGAACTCTGGGCCCACAGATGGTGGGACATTGAGCAGCCAATACAAAACCCCTGAAGCTATATTCCACCACCATCATACCCCTATGAAGGAGACTTTCTCTGTCTCTCCTTGCTTTTTAGCTTCCTTTTGGGTGTTGTCTTCCTCCATTAGACTGTAAGATTGCTGACAGCCGGGCTTGTCTTTTTTTCTTATTTTTATCCCCAATGCTTATCATATTATCTGGTATATAGCAGATATTTAATAAATGCTTAACTTGTTATATTATATTATAACTGGGACTAGAACTCATATCCTAAATCCTATGTAAATGCTCTTTTCACTGCCATGTTGGCTTGTATATCACACAGAAACTTCTAATATTCCATTCTCAAACATCATACCATGTAATTTCTACCTGTATATCTTTCTAATATATTATGCTCCTCTTTACTCACACAAAGATGCTTATTACCTCTCTGAACTATCGAAATACTCTTCCATTCAGTCTCCCTGCGATAAGTCTGTCTCTTAGATGGCAGGGAAACAAAAAACAAAACCTTCACACCCACCAAGTTGGTCTAAAGGACAACTCTGACTATGTCACTCCCACCCACCCCCTCAGTCCTCCCCCCGTTTAGTAAATTTCAATAGCTTCTTTTATCATTTGAGATAAACTCATCTCTAAAGACATTCACTGACCCCGGACTGCTTTTCCACATTTATTGAACATTACTTCTATCCACACCCCACTCACACTGTAGTCATCACATTCATCTTATTTCCCTTCTTCTCCCTTTTCTGCCTGAGTACCTTTTTGCTGGCTGCCCTCATCCCCCTCCAACTGGAATGCACACCTCGCTCATCTACTCTCCGAATCTTTAGTTTCTTAGCTTAGCTTACGTCTTTCTTGATCTTCTTTCCCTATTCCAGTTACTAAAGCATTCCTCCTCAAAGTTATTTTATATCTATTTTCTATTAAACATGTACATGTTTTCTGCCCCCCTGAGAGTCTAAGCCCCATGAAAGCCATTAGGACCTGGTTTACCTTTGAATCTATATTCTAGTGCTTATCATAGCCACTAGTACATAGCAGGTATTTAATAAATGCTTGTTAATTCATTGAGAGTGATGCATTTTGACTCAGATGTTTTTTAAAGTTTCTTCTTCACAAATTAAATTCCATCCTACTAGCTCAACCCTAATCCCAGTCTGGAAAGAAAAGGTTGAAGAAAAATAAGGAATCACATAATCAACAATCTTCCATTCTAACACTACGCATTTGTTCATTCACCCAAAAATTAGTGACCTGTTTATTAAACTCTCCATCTTGTGTGTGATATACCATTTAACAAAGGTAGCCTTAATAAATATTTTAATTACATCTCCTTGATTTAATTACTAAAATGTAAGGAGGTATTGGATAATTCATAATGTATCTGTGTGCGTGCACTTATGTATATGTGTATGTATATATTTGGTCCTCAAATAAACACATTCCCCACACTGTGCCAAAGAAAAGTAAAATGTAGTATCTCTCTATAAAATCTCCATTAGAACTCACTAACTGAAAACATTTGATTATTAATAACCTAAAAGATATCTTGATAATATGTTCCTCCTAGATTAAAAGTAATTAGTAAGTATGTAATAAATGCTGATGTTGCATTTGTGGAGTTACTAGAAAGTGGAAAACAAAAAGACAGGAGTCTGATATCTGATAAGCAAGTGTACAGTGAAGTTAGACTATGCATTAAAAATATGCTAGCCACAATTATTAATTATAAATTAATACTCTTTAGGCCAAGTTCTGATGTATTTCATTTATTCCTAATTTATTTAGGTATAGATACTTGTCACCTGAATCTATGGCTATCTGTACCATATTAAACGTATAACATTTAGACTAAACAAATTTTAAATTAATTAATTACAGGTAGTAGGGACTCTAGCCCACATCTGGAGTCATGAACTAGTTTGGAAGTCTCTAGATTTGATTTAGAAAAGAGGCAGGCCTATGAAATTCACAGCCAACTTAACAATTTCCACACATTGGGTGTCCCTGGTCATTTGCTTGACTCCTGGGAAGATAGATTGGTTCCCAGTCTTCATAACCATAGGGAGGTTTTGAACTGATTCAAGCTTAATCTCATTGGTGCCAGCTGAGGTAGCCAACTTAGTGACATGAAAGGCAGGAAGCTTCTAAAGGCTGAAGGAAAGTGGTTAGCAGGCATGGAATCCTTTAAAGGCTTATATAAATTTGAAAGGATAGAGAAATACAGAGTTCTCTCTAATGATCAGTAATAGCAAAAAGGACTTCTTATAAAGGTTAAAAAAAATTTTGGTTGATTGATTTGTTGGTTTGCCAAAAAAAAAAAAATAAGGACCTTTAGTCATCTGAGCCAATATAAGAAATTGGGAGGGAACAAAGAGGAAAATTTTAAATAAAAAGAGAAATTACTTTTCTTCCTGTTTTTATTCATTTCCCTCTACTTTATATGTTCGAAAGTTTCTTTTTCTCCAGAATTTCTCTCTACCGCTGTCAGGTTTCACTTCCAAAAAGGAAATGAATTAACAACAAAAGGTCTTCAGGAAGCAGAAATACTTATTTGAAAAAATATAAACAAAAATAAAAGACATGACAAAATGGCAACACACGAGTTTGATGGATAAGAACGAGATACGGACGCGTCATAGACAGGATGCGAGTTCGGGGGATCTTCTCCCCAAGTAAACTATGATAAATATCACTGAGTCATTCATAGTCCCACCACCTTATTTCCCTTAGGGACTAATGGAATGTACACACCTTTGTTAGATTACACGTGAAAACGTATCTTTTGTCATTCATGCAAACCTAACTAGATCATGTGGTTAATAATTAAAACCGTCTATGACAGTGGTTTTATTTCTATGTATATATGTGCGTGTGTGCGCGTGTATATATACGTGTGCGTGTGTGCGCGTGTATATATACGTGTGCGTGTGTGCGCGTGTATATATACGTGTGCGTGTGTGCGCGTGTATATATACGTGTGCGTGTGTGCGCGTGTATATATACG